>CAVLGW020000552.1:0-10511 GCA_963669155.1 Arbacia lixula
ATTCGTCTAAGTTACGTCTGTCAACCAGCGCAAGCCAGAATTTTTAAGGAACGAGTGTTTAACCCCCTAATCCTAGACCTGTCTATTATGCAAAATGGATTAGAAAATGACGAACAGACTGGAAACCAGGCTACACTAATGACGCGTTCATCTGTCGTCAACCCCCACTGAAATATTATGCTCTTAAATCCATCGTGTGAAAAGATGCGTGTATTTGTCTCAGTTTCCCTCCATTCATTTCAAAACGTCTTGTATACTGATGAAGGTTCGTCTTAAATCTTTACACTGGTAGATCACCAACTCTATTTCTCCGAGATATCATACCTTGTTAGCATGGTTAGTATTTCACTCCAACGACACGTTCAATACATAAACTACGATTGGCTAATGGAAGTTATATTTGGTTTATGCTATTGATTATCAAACAGTTTAGAAGAACTAAAATGTGTAAACACTTTCTCTTTTATCTTTATATTATTTTCGTCCCTCTTTATATCATTATCACCCCCCTCCCCTACCCCCACACTCATACATTCATCCATATTTTGTTATTCTTTCTGTCTCTCTTTCTCTGACTTACATATACCCACGCTCATGCGCATATACACATACATGCATACATATATACATACATACATACATACATATGCACGCTATCTATCATCTTCCTCTGTCTCACACACATTGTTCACCTTTATATTACACAAAACAGGCCACCACAGACGACCCGACTCTGCGAATGGCTGAATCGCAGGACCCGTTCATTGGCTTTGTGCAAGAAGGTGACGTCATATTTCCTGTCGTAGGCCCTCATGACTGCCTAATCGTGGCAAAATCGTGAAGTATGTGGTGGTCTTTACACACAACGATGATTAAGCACGACTTCAGTACTCAACGTTCGTGACATCCGCGATGATAACATAGTGTGAAGATCAAGTAAGGTAATTTTTTTTTATTTGCTCAGTTTCATCACAGCTGCTCTTCTCTCACCATTGGTGATTAAATGGCCGAGAAAATGGAATGTGACTTGTGCTAGACGACATCATCGCCGTAGACACAGTGAAGAGTGATTAAGTGTGCAACCTAATGTAACTAATGCAATGCCTTTCTGTAATAAAGAACATCAGATAATGTTGTGGACTGAACATGATGAATGAAGTATAACGTCTACTTTATCGTGTG
The DNA here is from genome assembly GCA_963669155.1 of Arbacia lixula. Classification (NCBI taxonomy): domain Eukaryota; kingdom Metazoa; phylum Echinodermata; class Echinoidea; order Arbacioida; family Arbaciidae; genus Arbacia; species Arbacia lixula. The sequence continues at coordinate 1,183 of CAVLGW020000552.1, forward strand.
CTTAATTAGTCGTATCTTCTTTGGTGTTCAATGAATCTTAATATTTCATGACAAGTCGCATTTATTTCTTTGCATTGATAAAAAACATGTCTCTTTATTCCAACATGAAAAGCGAAAATGGAAAGGGGGATTGTAGGAGTCTGGAAGCGATCTCGGTAAGGATTAACGAGGCATTTATCGCCGTTTTTCTCGACCAACATGATCAATGTAAGACGCAAGGACAACGAATAGTTGTCGCGGGATTTCAACTTTTTTTTTTTTTTTTTTTTGGGGGGGTCTACTTAAGATATAAATTATGAAAGGTAGAAAAACGTCGTGGTTTTAAAAACTGAAGAAATGGTGCAAACTCAAATCGGTTTGATTTATGCACCCACACGGCCAAATCAGTGGGTATAGAGTTCAATAGATGTCATGCAATCCGCCATTGGGCCGCTGTAATGAATGACAGGTCACGTCAGGATATCACACTTATCATGTGAGGAGTATTCTTCCGTCTGAACTTTTCCCGCGCTCGCACCCATTAGACGCCAGAATTGGCGAAATCTTGAGCAACCGTTCGTGCCTCTACTCCGCCATTACACCCTATCGCTTTCTCTCGGAATTTACATCAGCGCCACTTATTGCCCTCATTGTCACATGGTGCAGCGACATCAAGCAAAAAGTGCGGCTCATTATAGGAGCATTCATACACTCCGGAGTTAGTGAAACTTAAACATCGGCCTAAAACGTAAATCTGACTGTTTCTGTAAGTGTGAACGCAAACATCCTACTAATAATTGCTAATGGAGCGATATTTCGTTAACAGCCGCGAGTTACATGAGGAATGCGCCTACAACAATCCCGGCGTTTTCGGCGGGCCTGGCTAATAGAGATCTCAATGAATGCGCGCATATTTTTTGCGGCGCTGCTGGCGCCGCCACCACCACCACTTGTGTGTGAACGCACGCAAGAATAAGACAGATTGCAGCCTCGGCTACGATTTGCTTATTCTTGAGTGTGAATTCCCCTAATGAGCTATGCTCAAAATGAGGAAAGAGAGTGACAGCGTGTGGTATAAAAGGGTAGGGATTGTGCATTTTGGGTAGGGGAACAATATAACCTCCGAGGCCTTTAGGTCATCGGTTATCTCATGAAATAAGACGTGAAGGAGATTAATCTTCTGCAATTGTAATCATGGGAATTTGCAGCTGGCTCATAAAACTGTCGCAAAAAATAGTTTTGGCATTCACGCCTCAAGATAATGGTATCATTTATGATAGTACTCCACGAATTTACGATGATGACAAATTGGACATGAAAACGGTCATGTAGTGTTCCTCCGTATTATCACTGTCAGCTGCAGTACGTCAACGTTATTGGCAAATTGTTAATTTCTTTGCGGCGTGTTATTAGGTTGTTTGATTGATTTGTATTAATGATCTTTACCTCATTAGATTATTCGTCTCTGCTTATGTCCCCATATTAGTCCATGTATTCATACCAGTGATGCCCTTAAACGACAACAAACCGTGCACAATTAAACAAAATATCAAAATGAATATATTTCAAATCTGAATCCCTGACGACACTGTTTTTCTCACGAATGCATAGGAAATAAGCACCTCTGAATGGACGTGGGACATCCGGTATAGTGACTTAAGAAAATACAAACGGTCATGAATATGGCGTAACTTCTTGGATGGCGAGAAAGGTGTCTAATCTCATAATGAAAGCATCCAAAAACCGGGGAGACGGTGAATAATGAGGTTAATCCTACTTACACATGAATTTCCCGAACGGCCAGCCTCCGTGTGGGAAGATTGTCTCCACCATGCCCGCCGGCACGCAGATCAGCAGCACCAACATGTCCGCAATGCTCAGGTTCAACAGAAAGTAGTTGGTGGAGTTCCGCATCTCCTGCTGCCGCCATATCACCAAGGCAACCAGGATGTTGCCCGCCACGCCCAGGCAGAAGATGGTGGAGAAGGTGACGACGGTGACGGCCAGACCAGCTGGGTCCAGCCCGACTGAGTCGCACTGGGAGTCATTCCAGTCTCCCATGGGTCTCTATGTAAAGAGCCTGTCTGTCGGTGCCGTAAAATGGTTGACCTTTAAGAGGTTTGCGTTTCTTTTAAGAATAAACGATAGCTTGATGACTGGCATGTATAGTCGTGTATATGGCAGAAGAATCATTCGACGGAGATAATTATCACGTGAATGTCACGTGAATAATATTTTTTTTTCTAAAAGTCCGAACAATTCAAATGTAACATTGTAAATCCGCTTCCAACAGTTTTGATGATACTTTATTTCTACAGCTCGTAAGAAGAAAGTAGTTGGAAACGGTGAAGAAGTCCCATGAATTACTCTTACCTAAAGCACGTAATAATTTAATGACCGTTAAACACGAAAACATTAGGTGGCGGTTACCAAGACGACAATGTTCATAAATGGTCGAGAATTCTGCACAAAGGTAACTGATAACAGACAAACCCGCCGTGTCACATTTCACCGATTCCTTTCAGATTAAAAATTAATCTGTGAAAGGTGTACGAACGTGTCTAATGGTCACTGCGGCTGGCGTAAGCATACCTCTATTAACACGCTACTTCAAACAGAGAATTCGAGGAGTGCGATGCTGCAACATTAGTGTGCAACGCGGAGGGTGGGCTCCGAGGGACTTCGACAACACATCTCATAACAGACAGAAGAGAGAAGTTGAGTCCCACACCGACAATGTTGCCTGGTACACTGGACCCCGCACTCCCAACAAACTTGGTTTAAATATCCCAGAAAGAGAGTTTAATCGTCCTGTTTTTTTCTAGTCGAGTTGACCGCCCAGGCTCCAGCTCTCCTTGCCTCCCGGAGCATTCACGACTACACGCCCCGCTGTTTGTTCACCGCGCATCTAGCATCCATTCTGTGAGTCGGAATCAGATTATTCTCCTCCGCTTTCCCGGACGTTTAGAAACTATTTCTTCCTTCTTTCCCCAAGATTATCGAAATGGCTGAGTAAACCCACTTGACACAGTCGAGGAGACAGAAAACAAATGTAGGTAGAGAGATGAGAGAGCGACGTTTGAGGCATCGTGCGCGCGCGGTTGCTAGGTTTCCCCGCCAATGATTGATATACAGTTATCGTTCTGCGTCGCAGCTGACCAGATCCGCTTCACTTTGCGCGCGAAACTTTCTTCACGATCCCTTCTATTTCGCCTACTCTTTCTAGTCAATTATTTTGTAAATGCCAGGTACGGAATCGGGGGTTCTTAAACAGATAGGCCGCCGGCAATTGTAGTTTACATTGCGTTGTTGACATATTTTCTTAAAGGAGAGTCGTCGCAAAATGAAATTCGGATGTCTGGCGCACGTAATAGCTTACTTGGAATCTAACATGTCTAAGGCGTTTCGATCACGTGTCTTCCAAATTGAATAAAACATCTCTCTCTCTCTCTCTCTCTCTCTCTCTCTCCCTTTCTCTCTCCCCCCCCCCCCCCTCCCAAGCCCGATTAATCCTGAAAGGGCAATACAATACATATCGATACAGAATTGCGTTTTCCCATAATCCAGCCACGAAAATAACTAAGCTGTTTACAAAACGTAGCTATCAATAACCGAAGAACAGACGCGTGGTTTGGATTAAGCACGTTCATTTCAATTGCTATGAAATATCATTCAAACAGCAGATTGCACAACACTATTATTTTTTATAATCTTGTCCTTAAACCCAGCCCGGAGCACATGCACTTATCGTCTGCTGACGTAGGCAATGACCTGAACCGTTTCTTATCCATGCCAGCTTCGTCATCGACTTCATCTCGAGATGGGGCAGTTCATGCGCTGAAAGAATAATGGCGATCTCGTGGGAGGTATTAGATCCATATCGAGGAGAAATAGGAAGAAAATATATTTACTATCCGTTTCACCACGCATCACATATATTATACAGTACGTTTTTTATCACGATTGTTGTATAAAGTCTCCTGTATTTGTATTCGTTAAAGGAAAAGACCACTTTGAAGTTCATTTGGTTTTCATTATAAGAGGATGGAAGCAACATATTAGTGAGGGTTTGTCAAAATCCGTGAAAGGATAAGAAAGTTAAATTTTTTGAAGTTTTGTGACATCACAAACGAGCTGGTCTCTCATAATTTTGTATGTGTTTTTATTCCATGAATTGCCCTCTTTCTGTTTTTTGATGAGGCAATAATCTTTCCCATAGAAGTGTGTGTTAGGCATGCGTCATATGACATGCACAGGTATAGCGGTATATGTTATTTGGAGAAAATTAACATTTTCCAAAAATTAGTTCAAAACTTATAAAAGAATAGCCAGCAAGTGACGTCACAAACTAAAGAACTCGAAAAAATCTTAACTCTGCTATCCTTTTAAGGACACTTGCCAAACTTTCACTAATTTGTTACTCTCATGTTATGGCTTTTATCAAAACCAAACCTTTAGGGTGGACTTTTACATTGCTGCATCGTTATTTATAAACATGATTTATCATTTATTCCCAGCATGGTTCTTTTTATTCCTATTTTCACTTGTGTGCTATATTAATGGTTTCTTATCTTCATCTTGCAGAAGCTAAGACCTTAAGTCCTTTTACCATATCGCCTTGAGCCTTGTGAAGGGCGCTTTAGGCTTAGCTTGTACATCATACGTAATATTTACGTCAATTTACGTCAATCTTATTATGCTAATTTGATAAAAAAAAAGAAAGAAAAAAAAGATGAAGAATCTGGGATTTTAATACATTCACTTTTACCGTGTAAACTAACACATTTTGAGAGAATAGGATATTTACGAAACATTTCAAAAACCTCAAGGATCTCAAATAGGCATCTGAAAGAGCTGAACAGACCTAGGGGAGTACATGACATTGTGTGTGTGTGTGTGTGTGTGTGTGTGTGTGTGTGTGTGTGCGTGCATGTGTGCGTGTGTGCGTGTGTGCGTGCGTGTGTTTGTGTGCAATATGAAATGTTACCCACCGAGAATTTGTGTGCACATCATTGACATATGAAGAGTTCAACTTTCAGACTCCCCCTACTATTGTCAATACAAATATACCGTCGATTGCCGAGTGGGCCTTTTAAAGGCCACTCTACTTTCAAGGCAGATGGTGAACCGCAAACTCATAATCTCTCTACGCTGCCTCTAGGAGCCTTCAGCTAGCGTTTTCAAGGACCATAACCATGGCAATGATGTTGTACAAATATCATCATGTAATCGTTTTTGTTCTACGATCATCAATAATCGGAGTCCACGATGGTCGTTGCGACATAGAAAAGTGCACATTTTTTTTCTTTAAAACCCGATTTTTGTAGTCACAAATATGACTTCTATTAACACGCTAACCCTATTATTGTAACTCCTACTGACTTCCCCCTTGCCCTTTTCTGAGAAGTCCCCCTACTCAGAATCTTCCTACTTCGAACCGACCCCCCCCCCCCCCCCCCCCCCCCCCCTCGAGATTACGTACCGAGGGAAAGATGCTGTATACAAGTCAATTTCTAGCCAGGTCACTCTTCAGCCAGCCACACATTGCCCAGTATATTGACTTAACCATCGAATTCAATAATTCTTACAGTCGTAATCAGTGGTAATCATTCTTCGCTATGAAGAAAGTCGGGTAATATGATTATCTCTCCTTCTTGTCATGAACAGGGCTGGGTAACTGATGGATCTCTTCAATTCGAGCCTTCGATGTTGACGTCACGAAACACTCTCTCGAGATACTATTTCGAAAAGGGGTGGAGGTTCAAATTTACGAAATGCATAATCTGATATGAATATAATATTTAGGTGTTATTGCTTCATTATTTCAATCCAACATTATGTCCATGACAAATTATCACATCATAACACAAAATACATAACATTCATCGTGGATCATGATAACATATATAAAGCGCTTACAACACTCTCTTTCTACGCGCCTTAGAGAAAGGGGAAAAAGGATTGTACGCACAAAAAAAGATTTGCAATAATTGCCTAAAGAAATGAGTCTTGAGATGGTTCTCAAAAGAGTCTAGTAGATGCTTCACGGATATCATAATTAGTCAAGCAACTAAAAACCCCCTGCTTAAACACATTTTGATGATATCGAGAAGAAGTGCTAGGAATTATGATTAACCTTTTCTGTAGCAAATAAAACGCTGCTCATTGAGACTTGCGTACATTCGCGGTGACAAAATGCTCCCCTAGCACACAAAGACTTAAAGCCCCCCCCCCCCCCTTTTTTGCCCCATCAGCTGTTACTGTGGATGTTAAAGGGATAGTCCACCCTGAAGTTAAGTTGGTTTTGATAAACGAAGAAACATGAAAGAAACGTAAAAGTGAAGGTTTGACGAAAATGGGTCTTAAAGGAAAAGTTTTTAGTTTTGATTTTGTGACGTCACGTTCGAGGTGCTTTCCCATAAAAGTATGTTGTATACAGTTTATTTTTAAAATGACAGTTTTATCAATAGGATATTTACCATTTCACCTGTGCGTTTGATATATCATAAGACACATGTTTTTACACACATACCGCTATGAAAATAATGTATCCCTTCATCACAGAACAGACAAAAAAAATATGGAAAAAGTATAACACAACATACGGAAGTGCATCTCGCACGTGACGTCACAAAATCAAAATTTAAAACACTTATAACCTTCTTATCTTTCGGTCAATTTTCATCAAACCTTCGCTGATATGTTTCTTTGATCTTATTTTTTATTTTATCAAAACCAGTTTTATCTTAGGATGGACTGTTCCTTTAATTCATACTGGTACATCTGCTAGCACAGACTCAATGATCCACTTTCTTCAAGCATGATTTTTTTTTTTTATAGAATTACTTGCCAATTAAACTCCGTTGTCGGGAAGCATTTTGTTTTCATCATACCCCCTCCCCCTACCCCTCCCTCCCCTCCTCCCCCCCCCCCCCCAAAAAAAAAAAAAAAATAATAAAATAAAAAAAAAATATGAATTGAAAATTCTGTAAGAGTTGTTATCAATATAAATTATGGTAGATACCTCCAAGCGCCCCGGGAATAAACGCAATGCTTCGCGAATGATAGGAAGCAATTATAGGCTGTGCAGTTTCAGACCCGTTAAATAAGATACTGACAAAGTATACGTTCTGATTTAAATATGAGTGTGCGTTGTATATGCATGTGATGTTATTGTAAAATATTTAACAATGAAACAAATCGTTACTGATATCTAGCATAATGGAACAATGGCACTGATGGTATTTATGAAACTGATACAATTTGTTTGTGGGGTGACATTTGAAAAATATAATGTGTTTCAAACTTAAACTGACATGGATACTATATAATACACCGGTCGTTTCCGCAGGGTAAGGGGCGAAGTGATGTAGGGCCCGGGGGGAGGTCACACGCCCAAGGCAACGACAAAATATTTAAGTTCAATCGTGAATGTGAATACAGAAATATGTATATTTTCTTAAATAAAAGCGAGCAAATGGTCGGAAATTGGTATCATTCGGAAATTGCATGACATCGTTGGTTATCATTATGATAATACCGTGTTTTGTGGTAAAAAGCCGCGTTATCGATGTGGGATATTGATGAATCCGATCCGTTTGTGCGGAAGCTCGATCATCGCGGTGCAAGTCCTGAGGGATGCGGGCATTGGGGTGATGTCTAGGAGCATGCTGCCATGGAAATCGGAGAATATGGACGTGATTGCCAAAGCTACAATCCACAAGATGAAATGATAAAATCGCCGCATCTCTAGAGAACACAACTCCAGAATTTTTCTGGGGCTTTCGGTGAAATTTGAACACCGCACTTTCTATCATTGTGGTCAGGATGATTGTGTTTACAGCGAAGGACTTCAAGATTGTGTATACAAATTAATTGCATAATCATATCTCATATCAACGTTGCTCGGTGTACCGAGGTTTTCAATAATGGGGTTCGGGCGAAGGAGGGGGGGGGGGGGGGGGGTGCGCAGCCCAGGAAAATCCGCCGACAAATTTTAAATGTTGATAATCCATGATCAATGTTATGACAAAATGATAATTTAAACATGAAAACACAAGTACACACTTTCATAAGCGTCGCCAGAGGAAGGTGAAAAAGTTTGGAGGGGGAGGGGGGGAGGCACGGGGGTCGGGGGTATAGCTAGCTAGCCCCTCCCCTCCACGCACACACATGCACACACACACACATACATACATACAACATTTTTGACAAGTGCTATATTACTGATGATCCAGGGGATTTGTATTTGCACAAATAAAGTTTAATTTTGCCTGCAAAAAAAAAGCAAACTGTCTTAGCCTAATAACAAAGCTATATTAGGACACTTGGAAAACATTTCCTAACCTAATACGGGATAAATCGTTCCGCCGCCTTCTTTATCGACTGCGGAGCAGCTCTTCAGAACACGTAATTCAATCCTTCAAAATGCGACCTTTCCATCACAGGCAGAGGGAAATCCCCTGCTATATTCACATTTGATTTTTGCCCTCCATCATAAAAAACAACAACTCCTAATTATGTTCCTCGCTTGATTGCATGTCAGTGCAGCCTCCATTCTGTCATCATTTCATTTCATCTTCTCCCTCTTCTTCTACCTCTATCTCTCCCTTCTCTCCTTGTTCTGGTTTACTTTCTTCTTCTTCTTCTTCTTCTTCTTCTTCTTCTTCTTCTTCTTCTTCTTCTTCTTCTTCTTCTTCTTCTTCTTCTTCTTCTCTTTCTTCTTCTTTCTTCTTCTTCTTCTTCTTCTTCTTCTTCTTCTTCTTCTTCTCTCTTCTTCTTCTTCTTCTCCTCCCTCCTCATCCTCATCCTCATTAACACCATTACATCACCAGCTTCTTCATCATCATCACTATCATTTCGTTTATTCTCGTCCTTCGGTTTCGTTTCTCTTTTCTCTTTCTTTGGTTGTGTTCGCGGGAGGGGGTCTCCCAAAGAATCATTAACCTAGTAATTCAGTTATTGAATCATCCAATGTTGCTCGCAAAAGATAACATGGTTCATTGATCACCACCATGATCACCTTTTATCCGATCCACTGATAGAGTGTGATCGCCTAACCCTTTGAGGAGCCCCTGTCTCATTAAAATCTACACGTAATTCTTTTGCAATCTGATTCTCGCATCCAACGGGTTAACACCTTGCGTAGGTGATTAATCAATGTGAGTCCAAACGAGCGCGAAAACGGAAAGATTTTGTATCCCCTATTTGGAGACGGCGTGCGTAATTAATCACGCGCAGTCTACTTTCGGTGTGTGATTGGTTAAAAATACCGGTGCTGCGAAGGAAGAAGAAAAAAATGTTCAAGGCCGACCGGAATTCATTACTCCAATCATCAGCATCCTCTAGGA
>CAVLGW020000553.1:0-10485 GCA_963669155.1 Arbacia lixula
TATTAGGGTTAAATTTCAAACCGACTTTTTTCGTAGTATTAGTCTTTGTTACAGTATCTATGTGGTTATTATGCATGTGTGAAATCCTAATTTTATGAGTAATTACCAAACTTTGGAGATGATTCCTTCTATAGAACATTTTTTTTCATAATGCGTTTTACAATTTAATAAACAGATTAATCAATAAAGCAGATATTTCAACACAAACTGCTAAGAGCCTGAGGTATAGACTTTTAATCAGACGTTGTTTACATGCATTATTTGAATTTTACACTACGTATCAGTTTCAAATTATGAATATACAGCTTGCTAACACTTCTCTATATGTTTTGCCAATGTTTCGATGGTTTTGTGGTGATCTGAAAAGGGGACGGGCTGTCTTTAACATAGAATGTTATGCATAACATGTATAATCCTGCATTTATTTGAGAACAAAGGGTGAAACACTTTAGAAAAGAAAAAAAATTTGTAACTTTGTTTTTGGTTTCCTTCCTCTAATTGTTACAGGCATCAAACTTTGTTTAGGCAGTATGGAAACTTGATCAGTGGTGGTGATTGGTGGTCACATATGAACAGTTGATGTGTTTGAGGTTAATTATAAAAATGAGCACCGCACTAGTCGTTCTTTTGCCAGATCCTAATGGAAACAGTCACTGATTATAGTGTGAACTTGAACCTGTATACCATAGCTCTCATGATATGTGTCTTTATAAGACTAGACTATTTGTGATTCATTTTTACAAAAATGATTGAAACAGTATCACTCTGGTACAATGAACGTGTGTAAAATTGTGCAAGTTTTTTCTTTCTTTTAAATATGTAAGTGGAGTAAGTGTAAATCTAACAAATTTACAGTCGAGTTTTACCTGTTTTTTGAATGATAATGGAGATCTACACAGTACCTCAGTGTTTAATACATTTGAGTACACTGCAGCTGATTATGATATCTGTACATAACTCTAATTGCAATAATAGAGTATGTACAGTTTATTAAGCGTGTAAAGAAAACAAATCAGTTATGCTCATAAAAGATTGGCAGATCTATGCTGCTGCTTGCATGCCAACCATGCAGTGAAAACACATAGAGAACACTGGGCAGAGTATGGAACAATTGAAAGAAACTAACTGATGTTGAATCAAAACATATCCAATATCCATTCCATTCACAACTACAAATTAAAATCAAATTTTACAGAGTCACAGTGCAGGTATGCAATGAGCCTTAATAAGGTAATTCCAACAATCTCACTGCCTGATAGTACATGTAGCTGTGACACATTCCTCAGAGGATGACAAGAGCAGGGAACGATCAGCGAAGTGCATGAGCTCTTTAAATGGCCTTATTTGATTGATTCCATTTGATTGATTCCATTGAGTTTAACTGAAAATACAGTTTGGTGCTTTTATTTGTAATAAAACCTTCTTTTCATTTAAACTAGATTTTGTTTCATAGCTTATAGCTAGAGGGCATTTATACTTCATTTGAAGTACTATTGAGTACTATTGAGCATTGATGTTGAAAAGCTAATGAAAACCGTGTTGTAGCTAAGAGTTGTGGTGCGCGATCAACAAGGTTCCTTTATGCGATTTTGGGGCCACAAATTTGCTCTAAAATATCATGTTACCTCACTAAAACCTATCCTTTCCTAACCGTATTCTAGTACAGATCCTAGCCCTCAACTTTTTTGTTGAGTTTAAACTGTAAATTCATTAAAGAAACCATCAAAATGAATCAGAGTGAGGAAAAATGCTGTCCGAATCCAATGAAGTACAGTATAAATTACCCCAACTAGGTTTCAACTATACATGATGTAGTGCTGAAGGCATACATATCGCCAGTCGACGACCGATGCAATCACCAATCGGGTGCACAGAGAAAATGGACTGGTTGGCATACAATTTTGACATTCATCAAATAATGTGATTTTTTTGTAGCTTAAAATTTTAAAAGACGATAATTTGATGAAACATGCATTTCTTTTAGTTTTACTCCCATCACATAGCTTGAATGAAACAGTTTTCAACAGCGATTGAGTGATACGCTTACTTTGCATTTTTGCCAGTTACTCTTAAGCTGTTAATTCATTAAAGAAACCATCAAAATGAATCAAAAACAAGAAAATCGCTGTCCAATGAAGTACAAAATACCCGTCAGAACAGAAGTTTTTTCAACATCACAGAACTGTGCATTTGCTGTGCTGTCTTAACCTGGAGACCTATTACCGGTAGTTATGTCACGAAAGTGCCATCGATTCCAGCGCAGTGACATAAATTTACATCATGCTTAGCCCCAGGTAAAAATAGAAACATTACAAAAACATTTTACTGAGCAAGTCGAAATTGTGCAATATCCATGGCGAGCAAAGCGCAGCATAGCCAAGCATGCACTGCAATACCAATGGCAATGCAGCTAGCCCCGCCAGCATTTAGCAGCAGCAGCAAGCTAGCACAGCAGCAGCGCGCGAGACGCGACGGGGCGGCTGCTCATCATCGCGAACCCTCACCTCCGCTCCATCGGGATCCTGCATGTCATCGCTATCTGACAGACCACCGTCTTTCTCGTCGTGCTCGCACAACTCTAGATCGAACACGCCGGCGTGTGCGTGTCCCGCCATCATGGTCCTCTGGATACTCAAGTTCAGCCAGCAGATACGTCACCAAATGTGGAGCTCTTGAACAACCATCTGCTACTCGATTCCGACATTGCCCGCTCCGTTTATTCGGAGATCAAAGACCAAGCGAATGAATGAACCCTCTTCCCGGTGAACTCCCGGAAGAAAATGGCGCATATCGAGCGTAATTTGTTTTAGTAGGGTGGGAATGGATTAATGAATTCTCATTCAAGGCGCTTTAAAAATAGCGACTCAGAGACTGTGTTTTTTAGAACGTAGTTTAGAAAGTGCAATTTCCGAAATGCTACTGTTTTGTAACATAAGCAGAGATATATAAAATACCAATCATCTAGATTTAAGAGCTCTTTATAAGCATTGCATTTTTTCTGATTCTAATTGGTGAAGAGTTCCTTTTATAAGGCTACATACTTTTGAGCATGGCTGTGTCTCTTTCGTCCTAGAAATAAAATTATATCGAAAGGCGACCGAGTTCATTTTGAGTTCACGGATGATTGATGTATGGAAAACTGTATCACCCTACTACATATTGCTACTGTAGGCTAAGCCTCATACAATTCCAATGCATACGTTATGATTATGCGATCCATTTAAATAAAAGTTCCATAGGCCTAATGATGTGTCGCATTGTCATTCTGGCACATGCGATGCACACAAAACAAAATTTTATATGGAATAGAAAGAGTTAGGCCTATATCAATGAACGGGATATTTGTGTATGCACCTAGCTGCTGTCGCATGATGAATTTTGCCACATTATCGCAAAATGATAATGAGAATTGTACTTGGATTATGAATAATTAATTGTGTGCAAATTATATATGTCTTTAAGACCAATATACCAAAGGACAGCTGTTCTCGACAATTAACCAGTGCCAGTTTGTCAATTAGTTCAGCACCATAGCTAGATTTACCTCATATTGTTCACTTTTGTCTGAAAGCACCAAATTTGGCAAGCATGAGGAATGGTAATATTTTACGCAAATTTGCAAATGAGCCCTCTCAAATTTTGCCCAAGAGAGCCATTCAACAGTTAGTATTGACCAAGTTTAGAGATAACATTTGAATGGCCGGTGAACTTTTTCAGACATCATATAGGGTGTTATATTAAAGAGGATTAATGTCATACACGAGAGTATCAAATTTAGCGGGCTTTCGGGTGATTTTCGTGAGATATTTGGGCAACAAACATGATCTTAAACAATTTTTCACCAATATTTGAAGTTTCTTGGACTACACATTTCCTTATATTTTTAAATTGCGTCTCAATAATTATAAATGGAGACTGAAAATATATGTTAGATAATCTCTGAAAAGAGAATATAGCTCTCCAAAGTTTATACTTTGATGTTAGCTAAAGCATGCTTGCAGCATTTTGTACACATTTTGTCCCAGTTTATGTTTTACGCACAACGTGTTTATTGGGTCTGCATGCCTTTTGTATCTAGTATTGACGTATTGTATCCACTTTTCCCCACAATTTTGTGATTTTTTTGTGAGCTGATTTGAAGCTTCCGAAATAAACTTTGAAGACTGCTCACACAAAATAAAATGAACAGAGAAACTTATCCAATCATTATATGACAGTGTAGTATATGGACATCTTAATTCACCTGCCAATAAATAGCAGAGATATTCCCTGCAGCTTGAAAATAAGGATTTGGATTATCAGTTGGATTCTATACAAAAGCTGTTCGTTTTATTTTTACCATTAGATTTAAATTGTTGGGTTGTTTGAAAAAAAACCCACAATCTTGCCCCCTTCTAAAAATAAAAAAAAAAAGGGGGGGGGGGGAGTGGACTGGAGGGCAGTGCGTTCGCACTCTCCGCACCCCCCCCCCCCCTCCCCCGTGACAGCCATGATGTTCCTATTGATTAATATGCTTTTCAAAACATCTGTGCCCCCCTCCCCATCTACAAATTATGGATCCTCTGCCGCATTTCAGACACTTTGCGTTTATTTTTAACTTTCTTGGAAGATGCGTATAATAATCGATTAGCTTCACCACAAAAAAGGGCACAAAAAGTCCCGGCGGGCCTCCACTCACAAGTACATACTATCTTACGGCGCAAAAGCCATAAAAAAGGAAATGTAACCTTGCAAAGAAGTTGAAATACATCGCCATGCAATAATTTTAGAATTACTGCATATCCACGGTAAAAAGTTCAGTACGGAAAAGAGGTCAATGAATCCTCCTGCAAGGTATTATTTTTTCTAGAAACCCAATTTCAGGAATTTGACATGTAATAGATACTTACATGGATATATAATTCGACATTGAAAATGGTATTAAAACATTATTAGGTATATTACAGGAGGTTGAAAGTAGGACGTAATTCATTTCAGAGAAAGCACACTTGATTGAATTCAAACAAATTTGCTGACAATGGATGAACATAGTACACAAATCCTTTTTCATTTCTCCCTCTCTCTCTCTCTTTCTCTCTCTTCATATCTTTCTCTCCACTCTCTCCCTTCTCCCTTTTTATTCTGTCCTCTCTTTCTCATCAACCTAACACTATTTTCTTTCTCTCGATGTAGCTCTTTTTTTTTTTTTTTACTTCACCCCCTCCCGGCCGCCCCCTCCCCCCAACACACAAACACACACACACACACACACACACACACACACACACACACACACACACACACACACACATACACACACACACACACACACACACACACACACACACACACATACATACACACACAAACACACACATACACACAAACACACACATACACACACACATACATACACACACAAACTCACACACTTACATACACACACACACACACACACACACGCATACACAAACACCCACACACAAACACACACACACACACACACACACCCACACACACACACACACACACACACACACACACACACACACCGCGCGCTCTCTCTCTCTCTCTCTCTCTCGCTCTTTCTCTCTAGAGGGTGCCTAACGCGCATTATATTTCAGCGCGAAGCACGTTATGACGTACTACATGTATATAGTGACCATGCGCATGCGCCCTCCACTTTGATTTCCCATGGCAACCAAACCGATGTGTTATGCGCTGTGCAGTGTGTGCGCTAGCTTCACACAATAAGCCTAGAGATTGTGATAACCAGCTTTCAGAAACTTTCTTGCATTATTAGCATAATTTGGGAAGTTCTCTTCGAATAAAGGACAGAATCATGAGTGACGAACGTGAGTTTCAATATGATAATGACTATTTTAACTTAAACGGCTAAAACACCCTTAAAAATAGAAATTTGATTAACAAATATCAATTGGAAGGAGGAAAATTTACCAGCTGTGGATGCGTGCAAGCGCGTACTGCATGTGTGTGTGTGTAAGGGGGGGGGGGGGGGGTAATATTTGTATTTTCTTTACTGTTCTTCTGTCACTCTATTGTGTACATAAGTTGCTTGATTTACGAATGAAAGGGGCGGGGGCGCAGAGATAGAGAATGATAAAGCCGATAGAAGATCTACGGATACGAAAACATTAGTTGAAAAGACACATTTACTTGACGGAACACGAATGTACAGTATACGTTGAATCCCATCAACACGTTAATTGGAAAACATTGCTTAAATATTTTAAATATCGTTTAATTATTCACATGCTGATCTTTCTTCCTTTTTTTCACAACGCTGTCATCTATATTATGAGCGGCATCTTATTGTGAAAATATTTCAACCATTTCTTTTATCATGAAGAGGCCACAATCCAACAATAATTGATAACAACATGATAAGTTCTTCAATGCAAAAATGTTGATGATAACGACAGTAATGATATTCACCATAGTAATAATCATCAAATGACAATAATAACACTGATATTACTATTACATGTTACTACCAATTGCTATCATTATTACCATACATCTACTATTGGTACTACTATTTTTACATGTACGTACTATTAGTAGTAAGTCTAAACATATTGATAATAATGACATATATATTGCAATGATAACGACAACAATCATTATCATGATGATGATAATGGCGAAGATCTTGATGAAGATGATACAAATGATTATAAGGATAAAGATCACCGTGATGTTTACCCATCTTAAAATCTGAAATAAAATTAACCAACAACAAATATAAACTACTTATGATTAATAACATTTTTTTAAAAAATAATGTTCATATCCATTATTTTTCACAGCTACCCGGGTTATCCCTAAATGGGAGTTCCAGATCATTGACTTGCTCAATTTCGATTGGTTTGTCTACATTAACAACATCGATGAGGAGACGGTGAACTCGATTGTTCAGCTTCTTCGGGAGGGGGCGAAGAAGACGGAGGAGGGGTTGGAGGGAGAGGAGGAGGAGGCAGGTGTGGAGGAGGAGCAGAAGGGGGAGGAGGAGGAAGAGGGATGCGGGGAGGAGGAGCAGGGGGAGGAGACAGTGGAGGAGGAGGAGGAGGAGGAGGAGGAGGAGGAGGAGGAGGAGGCGGCAACGGGGAAGGAGGAGAAGGAGGAGGCAGCGGGGAAGGAGGAGGAGGAGGAGGCGGCAGCAGTGGAGGTGATGGAGGAGACAGCGGGGGAGGTGATGGAGGAGGCAGCGGGGGAGGTGATGGAGGAGGCAGCGGGGGAGGAGGAGGAGGAGGCGGCAGCAGTGGAGGTGATGGAGGAGGCAGCGGGGGAGGTGATGGAGGAGGCAGCGGGGAAGGAGGAGGAGGAGGAAGCGGGGAAGGAGGAGGAGGAGGAGGCGGCAGCAGTGGAGGTGATGGAGGAGGCAGCGGGGAAGGTGATGGGGGAGGAGGCAGCGGGGAAGGAGGAGGAGAAGGCGGCAGCAGTGGAGGTGATTGAGGAAGCAGCGGGGAAGGTGATGGGGGAGGAGGCAGCGGGGAAGGAGGAGGAGAAGGCGGCAGCAGTGGAGGTGATTGAGGAAACAGCGGGGAAGGTGATGGGGGAGGAGGCAGCGGGGAAGGAGGAGGAGGCAGCGGGGGAGGTGATGGAGGTGGAAGCAGTGGGGAAGGAGGAGAAGACCAAGGAGGAGCGGGAGGAGGAGCAGGAGCAGGAGCAGGAGAAGGAGAAGGGAGAGGGTGAGGAGGAGGCCGAGAATGAGGCCAAGGAGGACGCCAAGGAGGAGGAGAAGGAGGAGCAGGAGAGGGAGGAGGCCAAGGAGGAGAGGAAGGAGGCCAAGGGGGAGCGGGAGCAGGGGAAGGAGAAGGTGGGCACGGAGGAGGCCAGGGAGGAAGAGCGGATGGAGGAGAAGGAGCCCAAAGAGGAGCGAGGGGAGCAGGAGGAGGAGGGGGCCAAGGAGGATACCAGGGTGGAGGCCAATGTGGAGGCCAAGGGGGAGGCCAAAGAGGAGACCATGCAGGAGGCGCTGGAGTTGGGGGAGCCGGAGGAGGAGGAAAAGGAGAAGGAGAAGATCGAGGATGATGGTTGCCAGGTGGAGGGGGAGGCAGCATCTGAGGTGGAGGAGCCAACCGAGGAGGAGTGCCAGGGGGAGGGAGAGGTAGCTGAAAAGGCAGAGAAGCAGGGGGAGGAGGACAAAGCGGGCATGGTAGAGGACGAGAGCGAGGTGGAGGTACACCACGGGCTCGCGCACGAGGAGGAGGACGAGCAGGAGGACGATGAGGAGGAAAGAAGAGGAATCAACTGCAACAAATGGTGGAAGGCCTTGGCCTGCTGCCTTCCTTTCAAATGGAGGCGAAGAAATGCTTATTCCAGGGGCGCTGAAGGATAGCGGAAAAGGACGAAGAGAGGAGGGGGGGGGGGGAGGGGGAGGGGGAGGAGTAGGAGGGGAGGGGGAGGAGGGGAGGAGGGGCAGGAGGGGGGGGGGGAGGTGAATGGAGAGGGGGTGGTCCGAGGCATCCCCGAAGAGAAAGGCCAGGAGTCCGGAGTGGCCACTCAAGAGCAAAAAGGAGGTGCATAAAAGACGAAATCATGGAGAATAGATGTGGGCCAGGTGGAGGATGAGACTGGGGAGAAGAATTGAGAAGAATGTGGACGAGAAGAAACTAATGGGGAGATGGCGGGACATTGGAAAAGGTGGGTAAATTAAAATATAATCATTAACTGTAAATGTATTCTGTGTTATTCTACATTGTATAGTTTCATATTTCATTTAACATATTTATAGAAAATATATCAGCACTCAAAACAAAATTAAACGTATGATAAAACATATATTATAATTACATCTAGATATACACAGTATCAATGTTAGTATCGGCATGGTGGAGAACAGCAAAGTTTTTTTAAAACAACTTTGTTTAATTTTCTTTCTTAATTAGTTTGTGGAAGAAATTGTCGTATGGGTCCGGTGGCATGGGATGGGAGAGGCAACTAAAGAGAGAAATTCGGACAAGGGGGGGCATGATGAAAAGGAGGGAAGGCAGCGACGTTGGGGCAAATCAACATTCCGTAGCAGGGCACGGAGCTTTCTCCGCTGACTACAGGCACAAACATGATTGGTGAGTAGAACACGCTGGAACTGGTGATCGCTTGTTTGATTGGAGATCGCTAGGACCATTCATGTCCAATAGGAAAACGAAATACTAAAGTTTAAATCCTCGTCATGTCCTGTCCATACGGTTGCATTAAATCATTCTATGCAGACATCAATATCAGTTATTGAAAGCAAAAGGTAACTACTCCGTGATTTGTGCTTCGTGTAGATGATATTTTTTTGTCAATATAACCATGATGGGCCCAGGGCACGGATAACGTTCCACGTTCACAACTGGATAACGATTTACACAAACACACAAACACACACAGAAACAGTGAGTATCATGCGGTGGTCACTGGCAATATTTGGTTACATTAGAAATGGAATAGTTACCCATCTTCTTGTGAAGTCACACATTTGCATGACCATTCGGCTGCATGACATGATAGAAGTCATGATTAGATACCCTCCTCATAAAACAGAATGTAATCGTGTATGGTAATTTGAAAAGAATACGAATGCCTGTTCTACGTTAACGTGGATGTTAATCATGTTAATTGTGTGTGTTTTTGATGTTTATTATTTAGACATCATCTTGATTTACTCTTTTACATAGGATATGCAGGCAGGAAGATGAAGACAGTGAAGTAGGGAAACGAATGCTCAAGAGAGACAAGGAGATATCGGGGGCGATGGAATCGGGGGCAACGACTTTTGAGGAGGGGAGGGGGATGCCGAATATAGAGGGGAGAAAGAAGAGGAGGATTCTGCAATCAATCAATCAATCAATCAATCAATCAATCAATCAATCAATCAATCAATCAATCAATCAATCAAACTACAATCGACAGACAGTTACGATCATTACGAAGTCATCACCTTCCCGATAACATGGTGTTTGGATTTTAGAGTTACGTTGGAATGCTGAAAGAGAAAACATATAGTGTTAATGATTGAGGCAAATATAAAAAAAAATGGGAGCTGAAAACTACAAGCAGCAGTACCAGCGAAACAGTCATGTGAACATCAATGGCAACATTATCAGCGGTAAGAACACATAATGAAGGAAGCAAATGATTTTAGAGCTGAAAAATACAAGCAGCAATGCCAGTAAAACGGCCATGAGAACAACAATGGCAACAGCATCAGCAGTCAAAACTCATAATGAATGAAGCAAATAAAAAAAAAATACGATTTTGGAGCTGACAAAATGATACAAGCAGTATACAGTGCCAGCAAAACAGCCATGAGAACAACAATGGCAGCAGCATCTGGAGCTAGAACACACAACAACAACGACAATGATCGAGTTTATTTTACACTTTATGATAAATGATTATTGCGTACAACTGTGGAAATAATAAATCATGAGCTTCGTTGTATGAAATATGAACAGAACTGTCTTTTTGGTCTTTAAAATATATATTGTCAAGAAG
>CAVLGW020000554.1:0-10481 GCA_963669155.1 Arbacia lixula
CAAGAAAAGGGGAAGGGAAAGGGGTAAGGGATGAGGGGGGGGGGGGGACAGATAGGGTGAGGGGGAGAGGAGGGGGGTAGTTATGGGGCACAGTCTTTCATGGGCATTAACCTTAGTTCCAAACTATGCAGGAGAAATAATAAAGCTCATGATCACATGCATTTGATGACAGCTATGAGACCATCCTAACATTAAACAGACTTTTGCACTTGTCTAATAGTGCCTCATGCATGCTGGCAGGACAGCCAACCTAGCAGGGCTGCCCAGGCTGGGCTGGGCTTGGGAAAAGGCCAACGAAATGTCAGGACCTGCAGAGATCATAAACCCTCTTCCGGTTGTCCTCTCATCCTCCCACATTCTGAATCATAATCAAGTTGAAACAATTTCAACTCAAGTCAAGAGACCTTCCATCCAGGGAACAAAATTGAGTAAAACACAAACACTTATATTGCAGAAGTCAGGCACTGCTGTTATGCTACATGTGCGTCATATTTTACCAAACTTACAAGTCTACAAACAGGAAAGTCAATTGATATGAGCTCCTAGATAAAAAGGGGGCATCTAACTTGTTTTTTACATATCTACACAGAAATGGAACAACATCTCTAGACATTGTTGTTTTCTTGTTCTGCCAGATCATAGAGTTATCACTGAACAAGCCCAAGGGATGATATGTTGTTTTCTCCGCCATATCCCACTAACTCACCACAACTCTCTCAAGAGTGAAGAAGAGATTAGCAAAAACAAACCCTGTTGAGGTTTTGAAAATTCAATTGACTTATATTCTTTGCTTGATATGATGGTAGTCATTAGACCATTTGGGGTAGGAAAATTGAATTATGAAGTTTGGTTGTCCACAAAGATGCAATGTAAAAACTTTCTACATGTATCAAATGTTAACTTCACTTTATATGCAAAGTTACAACACTTTATCAGGCTCCATCTTTGCCCATATAAAGGTTTTATCAATTTAATGTGACTTGACAAAGACAATGTGCAATCAATCAATATGTACTAATTTCCTCTTCCCTCTGTTTTCTTGTTGCATTTCCTGCCAGCCGAGATATCTTTCCGGGGAGGAAAACTTGGATATGAGGCTTCTTTGCTCAATATGGGCACAGTGCGGTCTAGTGGTGACAGCTCAGGTCTCTCGCATGAGAGTTCCTGGTTCAAGCTTTTCCCTCTTTCAACCCTAAGATAGTACAATACTTGATAGGGACTATATTCCAGATTTGATAAGATCAACGGTGAACAACGGTGCATTACGTAAGGGCAAGAACTAACGACTCATCACTCTGAACATGGGTGGTCAACACAGGGAAAAAATTAATTACATTTTTGGCCACTTCACTAAATTCAAGGAAATATTCACACACTTTCACATAGTACTTGTACAACAAGAGAGTTACACAAAAAAAGATAACTTCTGATAACATAATTGCATAAAGTTTTTTCCTTGTAACACGAACATGTGAGATATGCAAATTCACCAGGGAAAAAAAAAATTGACATTTTCGGGGGCTACTTTGTGAGCATATTGGCCGATTTGGCTACAATTTTAAATTGTGTCTATGGAAATTTGGGGGGCGCTTTTAACATTTTCCAGGGCTCTTTTAAGCATTTTGGGGGTGAAATTGCCCCCATCCCCTGTCTATTTTCCCCCCCGATATAATTACATGACATGTCTTCCTTGTAATACAAACATGGGAGATGAATATTTAAATACATGGAATCCCACACAAGACTAAACCTTTAACTGTGAGGTTCAGCAACTGAGACAGCCACAAACAACAGCAGGATGAAACAAATTTTCTGCCAAGCAGAACAAGATCCCAGCCAGCCCTTGTTTTTCATCAGTCTGCGTGAAGTACGTCAGATCTCCACGGTAACCACTGGCCCTCGCCGCTTCCTCCATGCTATCCTCCAGACCGTGATGTCATTCCATCTTCCTTCATCAATGCATGATTAAAGACCTGTATCAGTGTCATTCCAACCTTGTACTTCAAACTTTAGTAAGACTGTCAAAAATGTGTGGTATCTCTGTCAATCCGGCGAGTGTGGTACTAAGATTTCACCAGCACTGTGCTTCAATTATGTTCTTTTGAATACTAGTAGTATGGAAAGTTGATGGGAAACTTTCTATCACCGTCGGGAAAATCACGGAAGTACAAACATTACTTGAAAAAGCAGAAATATTTTGAATGAAAATGTACACTTGTAAAATATTTCCAACAGTTGCCTAATTTTCCCCTCAAAATCTTGTATTTTGTTCTCCAATGCATAAATACACAATAAATCGTGCATGTAACCTTCAATAATGCACATTGAACAGAAACATGTGTGGATGGTTTTAAAGGAAAGCACTGGTTTATGGAAATCTGGGGAGTACATGTACAGATACCTTGTTTAATCAAACAAAACAAAATTAGTGAAAACTTGAGCACATGAATATGTCTAGTTCTTTCTCCCTCATCATTCTTAAAAGCTGCTGAATGCACCCCAGCCCCCTCACCCACCCAAGCCCACCCTCCCACCCCACCCAGCCCTCTCTCCCACCCCACCCAGCCCTCTCTCCCACCCCACCCAGCCCCCCTCTCCCACCCCACCTAGCCCCCTCTTCCACCTCACCCAGCCCCCTCTCCCGCCCCACCAATCCCCCTCTCCCACGCCACCCAGCCCTCTCCCACCCCACCTAGCCCTTTCTCCCACCCCACCAAGCCCCCCTCTCCCACCCCACATAGCCCCCTCTCCCACCCCACATAGCCCCCTCTCCCACCCCACCTAGCCCCCTCTCCCACCCCACCTATCCCCCTCTCCCACCTCACACAGCTCCCTCTCCCACCCCACCAAGCCTCCCTCTCCCACCCCACCTAGCCCCCTCTCCCACCCCACCTATCCCCCTCTCCCACCTCACACAGCTCCCTCTCCCACCCCACCAAGCCTCACACTCTCCCACCCCACCTAGCCCCCTCTCCCACCTCACCTAGCCCCCTCTCCCATCCCACCAACCCCCTCTCTCCCACCCCACCCAGCCCTCTCCCACCCCACCTAGCCCCCCGTCCCACCTCACCCAGCTCCATCTCCCACCCCACCACGTCCCCCTCTCCCACCCCACATAACCCCTCTCCCTTTACCCTACCCAGTCCCCCTCCCCATCCAGTCTCCTCTCCCCCTACCTCACCCAGCCCCCTCTCCCACCCCACCAAGCCCCCTACCCAGCCCCCTCCAGCCCCCTCCAATTAATCCCCCTCCTACCCCACCTAGCCCCTCCACATCAAAATATCTCAAATTGTCTGGGGCTAAGGAAGAAAATAGGAAGTCAGCAACTGCTGCTCGAGCCATGAGGAGCATCACCCCCCATGGGAGCACACGGAGCACGGAAACCATCGGCTACAGGAAGACATATCAAACCAGTCAGAGCAATTCAACCCCACGCAGTCAGGACATATGCCTCCATCCACTCGTGGGTTAGTTTCACCTGCTTCAAATTGATGTTCTTTGACCACAAAACTTTTGGCCTTTCACTGAGAGCTGTTTTTATGAAAGGATGTTTTGCAATTTCTAGGAAAGTTCATTCAACTTTGACCTCTTTCAGGCCACTATGACTTGCCCCAAAATAATCAACTCTTGAGTCTCTCAAATATAAAGACTGTCATGTTTTATGTATATATCAATATTTATATTGCAACAATGGGTAATATCGTAAACAATGAAGAGCTTTCTTTCTGTTCCTTTTTCGTCACTCCTCTTTCTTCCTCCACTGACATCAGAAATCAATTTCTCCTCATTCTCTTCTCTTTTTAAGTCTTCTTCTCATTTCTATGAGCATGCTTTACATTCTATTCTTAGTTGAATCAAACAAAAGGATCTTGCTTGGGCATTTCAAAGATAGGAGTCTAGTTGTAGAGTTTGTCGTTGATACAGATATCAAAATATAAAGCTTGACACTTATATTTTCAAGAATGCATTTATGTTTGAAGGGATAGCTTCAATTGAATTGTCATTGTACAGTCCTTCCAATGTGCTCTCCGTCTTTAGACCTTCTAATCAGATCATACAAACTTATTCTCACATGTTACAACCTGAATAATTCCCATCCCTCACAAACAAAACTAAGAATTAACTAAAATGTCAGAAACAGTATTTTCAAAAACTACAAAATAATCCACAAAGGCATCACTCTGCAATCTTGCATACTTACAATGTACAATGGAAGCAGTGACTGAAGCTGCATAATATACATTCCAAAGCCATTTCCATCTCTGTAGCAGGTCTAAATCCAAGCAGAGAGAAGAAGTTGGAGCCAGCCTTTAGATTGCGCTCCTTGCGTCAAGTCCCTCGATCCTGACATTGCCAGCATGCCGGCCGCACAGCTCCAGCACAGCAGGTGTTCCCTCCGTGCGATTGGAGGACGAGGGGGGAGAGTCTACCAGCCCAGCTCACTGGCTTGGGTGCAGGAAGATGGAGGTAGATGCTGTTTTCAAAGGGAAGAGGGGAAGAGGAGGGTAAAAAGAGAAGGAATAAAGGGGTTAACACAGGGAACAGGGGGGTGAAACTCCTTCTACCAGCCCAGCGAACTGGCTTAGGTGCAGGAAGATGCAGGTAGATGCTGATTTCAAATAGAAGAGGGGAAAGGAAGGGGTTAACAAGGGGGAGGGAGATGGTTTTAGAAGAGGGTGGAAAGAAGTAGAGTAATTGGAGGGGGTGCGGTCGACACCAGACGTTAGAAGCTGGGGGAGGAAGAAGTATGGTCTTAAGGGAGGAAAAGGGGATGAAGAATGGAATAAAAAGAGGAGAAGAAAGAGGAAGAGATGGGGTCAGAAGTTGTGAGAAATACATATACAGGTACAAAAGGAATAGGTTGATAGAATAGGAGGGGTAAGAAAGGGGGATGAGAAAAGAGGAAGCAGAAGATTTGGGGTCACAAGAAAGGGAACAGGGAATGAAAAGAAAGAACACATTTATAACAAAAATTAGACAAGGACAGATGTGTTCAGAGGTATACAGTAATGTGAAGTAAGTTAGGGATGTTGAATAAGACAAGAATAAAACAGAAGCAAAATGGACAGATTAGGATCAAAGCCTTTGAGATTCAGATGGGGTTAATAAAAGCACTAGACAATAACATGGGTTTCTTTTTTTCAAAACAAGTATTTCATAAGCAATGTTATGATCAAAGGTGACTGCCTGATGATGATCCATCTGTATTTTCAAAATATCTAGTGAAACTCAGTCATTTCCATCAAGGCTACACTACTAATGTGCTCCTTCCTATAGACAGGTATTTGTAAACATTTCCTGTCCAGGTTCAAAGAGAACATATTATTATGACTTATATGTGCCATATTCCTTTTTTAGGACCTAACATATAACCTTGTGTAAATATCATAGCAGAGTAGATCAAACTTTTCTTGAAGAACTTCCCTTAGAATATATCAACTAGAAAACAACTGGGCTTATACTGATCTTTACATTTCATTTAGAAATTTGTTGATGGGCCATCTAAAAATAGTCTATGCAAACCATGTCAAATTATTTTGAACATCCCTATCTAACCAACTCATTTAAATCGATGCTGTTTCATGTCAGTTTTGTGATAGGATATAAAGGAAATGTCAATAAAAACTTAAAAGATTACATGGGAATATCCATGTTCAAGTTCAATTTGAAAAGGACCAGTACATTGAGCCAGGGAAGTTTAAAACATGGTTCTTGCTGTATTTAAGTTCTATGTCACTGTTCAGCTTCATACCTTAAAACCAGATCAATGATATAAATTATAAAACCTTGTTGTGCAATGTTGGTCAAGCAAATCTTATAGAATTGTATTTTGTATGTAAAGGGGATATACACTATTTTTTGTTCACCATAAAATAAAAGGAGAAACCTGAAACAAATATATTACTGAAGGAAAAATGCTCTCCCATATGTTGTGTACAATGTTTGTTTTTTTAAATATGTCCATCATAAGACACTTTTATTCCACACATATCACTATTAAAAGAATGTATTCCTTCATCAAAGAACACAAAAAGGGCAACTATGGAAAAAGTAGTACATAATATATGGGAGAGCACCTTGCATGTGACGTCACAACATCAAAACAATTATAACTTCCTTATCTTTCGACCAATTTTCGTCAAACCTTCTTTTACATGTTCCTTTCATGTTTCTTCAGGGTGAAATATCCCTTTAAATATATCTCAAAAGCACAAATCTCTGTCTGAACTCTATGTGAAAACTGCCCATTAAACCCTGTGAGTGTCTCACTCACACTCTTCCATAAATGTGCTGTGTGTGACATGAGGTACGACTAATCACTTAATACTGCTATTAATGACTAAAAATGACCCAAAATACATGAAGTGTGAGGTATTTCTAGTGTTGGAATAGTCAACATGTTTGGCTTGAATTCTATAAATAAATCTTCTTTTCAATAAAACGTCCCTGTTTAAAGCATCTGTGAAGGATCTATGAAGGGTCTTTGAAGGATTGGTACTGCCATGGACCTTCAGAGTAGGGCCCATGGTACTGGGATAGAGACCTTTAAAGGGTACTACTGGGCAGAAATTTAACTCTATTTAATCAAAGATCTCAAATGAACATACAAAACAAGTCTGAGACGCTGAATTTATTTTTACATTGCTAGGGAATCGATTATAATATCACATTTCAATAGTTCTGTCTGATAACGACACCACCTCACGATACTCTAATCGATCGCAGCCAGTAAAGCCCGACATATCACACGAGCTGTGTGTGTACACATTATAGCATAAAAGTTTGAGCGAGCATGCAAGATCATTTCTGCCCGGCGATAGATGGCTATAACGTAAGCGTATTGATCTAGCGAATGTGCAAAACAAATAGACGAACAGAACATGGAGATAGCAGATGTTCCATGCGATGTATTAATCAATTGCATTTTTCTCTAATTACAGAAACATATGAGACCCCACAACAAGATGATTGGTATTCAATTCTAGTACCAAAACAACTAAGCATTGGTTTTGTAATGCTCAGAGGTCCCCTTTAAGGTTTGAGAAAGAAATGAAGTCCACAATACCTGCTGGGCCCTAATTACAGCTGGTGCCAGCACCTTGCTGCTGGGTCTAAGCCGCTGGAGCTAAGAAGGCAAGAAGGCATGACGGCTCACTCTGTGGCTGCTGCAGCGGTCAGGAGGGGTAGAGAGGAGGGGCACTAGGATCCCCCTCTGCCTGGAGTGAGGGGTGGAAGAAGGGGGGCTCTACAGGGAGAAGGTGTTGGGGAGGGGTGAAGATGGAAATTAAAGGCGGGGGGGTGAAGAGAAAAATGGGGTGAAGAGGGATAGGGAAGGGATCGAGAGGGAAAAGGCAGGAGTGAAGGAGAGAGGAGAACAAAAATGTGAATGAAATGGAGGAATATAGACGGAACAAAAGAATAAGGGACAAATTGATAGAATATTAACAAAATATTTGTGTAAAGTCTACAACATCAAACACATACAGACACAAAGTGTATTCATGACAGTGACAAAGAGTGGAGAAGAGTGCATCTGCAAAATACTTTAAAATTACACTGTTACGAAATTAACGGTGTTAAGTAATCACAAATGTATATTTGAGAACATTGTAATATCTTCTAAGTAATTATGCAAACTTTAAATGAGAATCCTTATGAAAAACAATGTTTAATGTCACTGACACGTTTTCTGAACTACAAGTGAAAATGCAAAAAAAAGCGCCAGCTAAAACATCAGAGGTCCCATACAACATATGTCTTTGATTTTTGTGCAGTAAGGAGTGATGTGGCCTTACTGCACATATGGGATGTACTGTGCTTCAGATGGATCCAGCTTCCTGTTTGAAATGTCATCTCTTGGACTCTATGCCAAGATGTCCTTTACACTGATAGTATGGGGGCATAGGGATAATTCAGCCCCCTGCTATACAATGAAGAGCCCAGGAGTATAAACAAAGAGCCCCTATGGGCAAACATGCTAAACATATGTGACCCTGGCTGTTTGTTGCGTGACATTAAGCTTGACAAACACTATTTCCCATAGTCCTTTATCTGAGCACAGAAGTCTCCAGCTCCCTCATCTAGCTAGCAATGAACCCAATTCAGATGGGTTTATTGCCATTTGGTCCAATCCTAGTTGGTCCACTCACAATTTCGTCTACAAGGAACCCCTTAAAAATACCGTTTTAAATTAAAATACTGGGTTAACTTATCAACAACCCTAATCTACACCATAAACTCAAGCGCTAACCCTAATCCAGACCTCCCACCCTAACCATAACCCATACATATCAGCATGTGATGGTAGACGAAATGGTGAGTGGACAAACTGGGATTGGACCAAATGGCAAATCACCTTCAGATGAGGGAGGAGGTTTGTTGAAGAGGGGCACAGGGGCCTATCGCCCCCATTCCCTCCCATACCCCCTTCAAACCAGAAGAAAATTCATTTTTTGGGTATGGGCGTTCTTTCTCTCCCTGGACTCTATGCCAAGATATCCTTCATCTCAGCGCGGAAGTCTACACCAACTCGGATGAGTGAGGAGGCTTGAAGTAGGGTATGCGGAGGGAAGGGGGGGGGAGGGAGCATTTTCTTTCATATTCCCTCTTTGGTCCTCATAACATGACTGGGAACGTGGCAGCCTAGTTTCTAGGCTGTGAGGTGCATGGACACAACCCATTCTGTTAACAACTATGTCTGGTAACACAGACTATACCCCAATCCCATCCTCAGAAGAAGCCAGAGGAGCTATGATGTCACTAGGGCATAGTCTGTGTTACCAGACATAGCTCTTGACAGACTGGGTTGTGTCCATGCACCTCACAGTAGTAGTAGTAGTAGCAGTAGTAGTAGTAGTAGTAGTAGTAGTAGTAGTAGTAGTAGTAGTAGTAGTAGTAGTAGTAGTAGTAGGAGTAGGAGTAGGAGTAGTAGTAGTAGTAGTAGTAGTAGTAGTAGTAGTAGTAGTAGTAGTAGTAGTAGTAGTAGGAGTAGGAGTAGTAGTAGTAGTAGTAGTAGTAGTAGTAGTAGTAGTAGTAGTAGTAGTAGTAGTAGAAGCAGTAGTAGTAGTAGTAGTAGTAGTAGTAGTAGTAGTAGTAGTAGTAGTAGTAGTAGTAGTAGTAGTAGTAGTAGTAGCAGTAGTATCTAGGATAGGAGCATGGGAACAGACAATTCACACAAAAGCATACTTTTTGGCTATTAAAGAGCTACCGCATGTCTTTCTATTTTGCATTTATCACAATTCAATTTTCACACACATGTGATTGAGGGAAGGAGGAAGGGTGATAAATCTATGTGTGCAGACTTAGTTATGATTGGAGCAGTGCAGGAGAAAGAAACAGCTCCACAGCCTGCAACCTAGGCTAACACAAGCCAAATACCTCAACTCAAAAAACTTCCTGGAAGTTTACCTCTCAATCACGTCCTGTATTGGTAGATTACATCCTGAATACACCCACACATCTGATAGTTTTCAGGTATAAACCTTTTTCAGTCAATTAAGCCCCGCTCAAATACCATAACCATGATAATACCGCTATTATCACCAATGCAGTGGCTAAGCAAGTTTCTAGCGAGCCAAAAGCACCGTCCATAACACACCCCACAAGCCGTAATATTGCGGTGTTTTGGACAGCTGGACGCTCTCCAAACCGACGGTAACATGTTCCGCTCAGACATACGAGCAGTGCGATTAGTGACCCACATGCCTGAGCGCCATGCACAAGGTGCAACATTTACAGCTATTTTACGGACACAGTTTATAAGATTCGCTTACTGCAATATTGCAGTATTATTAGTAGGTCTCAATCCGCAAAATAGCCGCAAAATAAGTGGACAAAAGGAGGAAGCAAATACTGCACTATTTGAGTGATTCCCATCCTCCCCTCCCCCTTCCCCACCCCTCCTCCTCTCTCCCTCCCTATTCCCTCACCTCCTCTCCCCCTCCCCTCCTCTCCTTGTCAAAGTAGGGGCTCTCACCATGTATTTTAGGGGCCATCCATCAGCGTACATGCCATCTGTTATTTCAGGAAAGTCCGCTAACAAGGTATGGAAATGAGCCACGCACGAGGCCTTGGAATTTGCATCCTACCGTGAGAGTGGACGCAAATAAAAATATAAGGAATTCTCCTCTCTGAAGGAGTTCTATAATCGCACGGAATTCCCGCTACAAGTCGATTGTGTTTGCATTCCCGGGGTGCGTGGTTTATCATCATGAATCATATGATATAAATATCGTTATCAAAAGCCTCTACATACCACTGGTCTAAATCAGTGTAATTACCCTTCACTCGCACAAGCTTATGACGGATAGTAAATGCTCTCTAAATCTCCCCTGACCAGCAGTCACTTTTTATTGCATACTGAAAGAATTAGAATGATAAAGTATACCTTCATCCTCATTTTTACATCTTATTTGGCCATTTTGGATTGTCACAGACAACATAGTTCAAGCACGCTGTAGTTCTGCAGTCTAACTCAAACC
>CAVLGW020000555.1:0-2500 GCA_963669155.1 Arbacia lixula
CTCATCCCTGGTTTTCTATTTCGTCTTCTTCTTCGCCTTCTTCTAATGTTTCTTTATCCCTTTCCTCCTACTATTTTCTATTTTGTCCACTCCTTTTCCTCCTCGTTTTTCTGGAAGGACGTTTCTTGCTAATGTCAGTAAGGCTGCATGGATGCACACCAAGAGTTATACAAATGACACATCTGCAGATGTTGACACTCTATGAAGTCGGTCTTGATGCGAACCTACAACCTGCAACCTGCTATCCCACTTGACCACGACTAAGAACACGACCACGAATTTAAACAGAACTTCCTCCAAAGAACGTCCCGGTAATTGTATTTTCAGAAGATAAATGTTTTTGTGAAATGTGAAAAAGTAACATTTTTCTACACTATAAACCAAAACTTGATATTATAATATACTGTGGGTAAATATGTAGGGAAGTCATATTATGTGTACTTCACAGGACAGTTATTATACTATTAACCCCTAAATTATCAAGTTTCTTCTTATATACTTTTACAAGTATACTCATCTGCTCATAGCTACTAACAATAATGTTGACATAACTGTACACTGTAAACATAATGCAAAAAACCATGACAGCTAGCAAGTAACTCAAAAAATATCTACTAAATACCGCTTTATCTTTCTGATACGGTGTGGTATGGCGGTACCGACACACACAAAGGGAAATACGGTTGAACCCAATTCATTATGCACAACGTTACACACGCTGCGGTCCATTCAGTAATGATCGTTGGTCATGTTCGTCTGATCTGCCGGGCAAGGGGGTTAATGAATGCCCCATCACGGCCGTCGACTTCCATGTGGGAAGTCAAATTGAACGTTAATTGTCGTGGCCATGGTATGCACCGCTCGGCACGCTTGTATCATGTCTATACTAGTGTTTCGGCTATGACTAAGAACAGGACATAAATCAGTGAAATACGCGGGGCCGCCGCATGTATACATAAATACAATAACTCACACCGGCAGCCTCACTGCGCGGATGCCGTCGTCCGACCTTGGTAGTAACATTGGCCGTGATGAGACTTGCAGTGGCTGATAGCGCGCGGGTAGGAAGAGGCCACGGGAGTCATTGGTCGGTCATCGATGTCACAGACCTCCCTGACCTTCGCGCGCCCGAACATGGCAAATTACCGTTGGGGATCCGCGGCGGTGGTGGTGGGTAAGAGGGGGTAGGGGGGGGGGGGGGGGGTAGGGTGGCTGTTAGGGCACTGTGTGTTCATGTAGTGTCGAATGGAACATAACATAGAAGGTTGAGAGAGGGAGGCGCCGAGGGTGGGGCGGGTGCGTTAGGGCACAGTGGGTTAATGTAGTATATAATGGATTGGGGAGGGGTAGGGGCGGGGGGGGGGGGGGGGGGGGGTCACTAAGGATACAGAAGCATCATTAAAACTCGTCTTCTATGACTCATCTCGGATTATGGCGTGGTCCCAAGCACGTACTGCTACACTAACAAAGCACTTTCACTCTCAGTAAACGTCCCCTCCCCTTCCCAATTGATGTCTAGTATACTCTCTCTCTCTCTCTCTCTCTCTCTCTCTCTCTCTCTCTCTCTCTCTCTCTC
This sequence comes from Arbacia lixula, assembly GCA_963669155.1. Taxonomy (NCBI): domain Eukaryota; kingdom Metazoa; phylum Echinodermata; class Echinoidea; order Arbacioida; family Arbaciidae; genus Arbacia; species Arbacia lixula. The sequence goes on from CAVLGW020000555.1 coordinate 1,577, forward strand.
ACACACACACAGTCACTCTCTCTACCCCCCCCCCCCCCCCCCCCGTCTCCTTGGTGAACCCCATGTCTCTGGTGGATGAGCGCGGCATGGCGGGGAAAAACCCTTACGACACGTCCCAAAGACAAGGGAACATGGTGAGCTCATCCCTGCTATCTATTACTTTCCATAGCAACCCTCGGCATCTTAACCCTTGTAGACATCGGAATCGTGGTATCACATTCGGGGGAATAGACCATGCAAATATCATTATGGGCCACAGCTCCATGAATAGACTAAGAACTATGTCACCGATAATGTAAGATAATGAATAGGAACAAAACTAATCAATAAACTATTGATGTAATGTACGTTTAATTGTTATTGTAATTTGTTTACTATGAGTTCATAGACAGAAGAGCGGATTAACAGAAAGAGACAAATGATTTATAGGAGAAATGTGGTAACAAACGAGCGAGAGAGGGAGAACGCGGAAGAAAGGGAGAAAGTAAGAAGGAGGGTTAAAGAGGAAGAGTGGCAGGAAGTGAAAAGAAGAAGAAATGCTAACTTGCAAAAAAATGGAAGCACATTAGACGGAAAAGTGGGGCTTCGAGTTTTGTTTAAGGAATTAAAGCGTCAGGGCTCTCTTTAAGAAAAACAGAACAGACGAGCAAGCACCGCAGACAACTTGTAAAAACATTTTTTTTTTAATTATGTGAAATATTTGTTACAAATTGTACGCTTATCGAGCAAAAAATCAAGTACGATTTGCAATTCCTAATTACTCGTATTGAAAGTGCAGATATGACAGATGGCCTATCACACTTCAAAATACTTTTATTTAATTATTCTAAAATGGTTCCGGTACTTTGTCTGAAATACCTGCAGAATACTAAGCAGAACATACCTGTAAGTCTGCGCAAAAAATCCAGAGCAGAATTATAATCA
>CAVLGW020000555.1:7500-10476 GCA_963669155.1 Arbacia lixula
TTGTGTTCTTTTTTCAATAAAATCATTTTCAAATAGTTTGCGAATAATCATTCATGCTCTCCTTTTCTCCGTATTAAGGTGCCACGAGTAATGTTTTAGCACCATGAATAACATGAACAGTAGCTGAAACACCTGTGCAATGTTTATTCATAATTGTCGCATGTTATTTGTTTTTGACGCGTGTGTGCAATTATTGGCTTCTGAAAGGTTATAATTTCAAGCACACACTTAAGCAAAGAGAGATGATATACTTACAAAAAAAATACAGGTATGGATATTACCACTTGCGACACATCATCAGTTCTCAACCTTTTTCAGGATTCAGTTCACGAAACGTTAAGTGATTTAAACCGAATTACCCCGAGATGATATCCATGTACAGTTGGCAGCAAAATTATTCAACCCCACTCTCATTTTTGACATTCTGTCGTAATGAATAATATTGCAGCAGCAGATTGCTACAAAAGCATTGAGATAGTTAGCAGACAGTTAATTACCAAAGAATACCGGAGAAAAAAATCAAATTTTACTGCATAGGTCATCTGAAATTGCAATTTGCGCCCCAAAAGCATGTTGCAAAATTATTCAACCCCCTATTTTACACACAAGAAACGAATGCACAAATAATGACAATTTAAAAGCCAGTGCATATATTCTGAGGTGAGTGCTGATTTTATTTATCCTCCACCTAAAACTGGTACCTTTATATGCACAGCTAACAAGTTGTAACATTATTCAACCCAGATGGGTGTGTCTTTTAGTACTTTGTGCAGCATCCATATGCTGCAATAATCTCCTGCAGACGAGATGAATAGCCTCTCACAAGCTTCTCACAACGCTCCTTGGGGATGTTGGCCCATTCCTCTTGCGCACCTTGAGTGACCATCACAGTCTCCAGACCTAAACCCCGAAGAGAATTTGTGGTGGGATCTGAAGAAAGCTGTTGCAGCATGTAGACCTACATGCATCGATTACCTTAAGACCATTGCGCAAGAGGAATGGGCTAACATCCCCAAGGAGCGTTGTGAGAAGCTTGTGGGAGGCTATTCATCTCGTCTGCAGGAGGTCATTGCAGCATATAGATGCTGCACAAAGTACTAAAAGACACACCCATCTGGGTTGAATAATGTTACAACTTGTTAGCTGTGCATATAAAGGTACCAGTTTTAGGTGGAGGATAAATAAAATCAGCACTCACCTCAGAATATATGCTCTGGCTTTTAAATTGTCATTATTTGTGCATTCGTTTCTTATGTGTAAAATAGGGGGTTGAATAATTTTGCAACATGCTTTTTGGGCGCAAATTGCAATTTCAGATGACCTATGCAGTAAAATTTGATTTTTTCTCCGGTATTCTTTGGTAATTAACTGTCTGCTATCTTAATGGTTTAGTAGCAATCTGCTGCTGCAATATTATTCATTATGACAGAATGTCAAAAATGAGAGGGGGGTTGAATAATTTTGCTGCCAACTGTAAGTGTCAATATAAACCTATTAATAAAACATTGTAGAGTTCATGTTGACAATTTAAATCTCTTAAGACTCTAAAGAAATCTATGATTCAGATAATTCGACCTGCGGCTGCCAAACAATTCATCTTAATACAAACTTTGTTTACGAAATATGTGACTTGTATATTGTATTACAAACAATGCGTAATACACCTTTAAAGATTGTCCGTCCCTTTTGCAAGCTTAAAATTTGAAATCGTCTATCACGATCGTAAATTGAAGAAAGTGTGATTCAAGACCATTTCTAAGAATATAGCATGTTGAAGCTTTCTGTATATGTAAAAATTTCAGCCGTTAAATTTTCAAACCGACTTTTTTTTGTACTACGAAAAAAGTATTAGTCTTTGTTACAGTATTTGTGTGGTTATTGTGCATGTGTGAAATCCTAATTTCATGAGTATTTACCAAAATTTAGAGATGATTCTTTCTATAGAACTTTTTTTTCATAATGCATTTTATAATTTGATAAACAGATTAATCAATAAAGCAGATATTTCAACACAAACTGCTAAGAGCCTGAGGTAAAAACTATTAATCAGACGTTGTTTACGCGCATTATTTGAATTTTACACTACGTATCAGTTTCAAATTGCGAATATACAGCTTGCTAACACTTCTCTATATGTTTTACCAATGTTTCGATGGTTTTCTGGTGATCTGAAATTGGGACGGGCTGTCTTTAACCCTTTGTGTGCCAGATTAACCGCTTGTCTATGGGGTTTATGTGTATTACTAGTGAGAAAAGGCATGTTTCTGGCACTCAAAGAGTTAAACCATACCTAGCCGATAGTTAACTTGGCTGTCCTCGTCCTTGTCCTTCTCGAACATGAAATGCACTGATACGGGTGAGGGAACGTATTGTTCATTCCGATTATTGAAACATAAAATTAGGTTCCCAACCTCAGTTTGAGGAAGAATTTATTCGTTCAACAGCCCGCATCTTTGCGATGTGGAGAGCAACATGCGGGCGTGTTACACAGACAGCCTGATGTTGGCGAGAAGGCGGATGATGACGGTGACTATACGGCAGACACCCACCCTTAAACACGGTCAACATGCCAACATCAGAGCCCTCCCCTCCACCCAGATCACAGGCGGGGGAGACCCCGGTCTATCGGGGTCCGCACCCGGCTCAACCTCCCGTTAAAATGTTACTTGATTACATACGAGTTATCGCTGCGGCTATCGACAGGTAATTATGATTTTTACTGCACATGGTAAATTGAGTCTGGAATTCATCAAGCAAGGAATTCTCCCCCTCTCTCCCTCCCTCTTTCCTCTTTCATTCGTTCCTTCTTTCTTTCCAGCATGGGGTTAGTAGTCGACTGAAAAGGTCTTTCACATCGCGATAAGATGATACGCAAAACCTATTCGTTTTCTTCTTCAACAATACGCATAAAGCGCCGATTTGGGCTTCTATTACTTCTTGTTCCGTACTTCATTGTATCATCTAAAATGATTGAAC
>CAVLGW020000556.1:0-10460 GCA_963669155.1 Arbacia lixula
GCGAGCGATAAATGTTCCTGTTCCTGTAAACGGATCGAGAACATTGACGCCTTTGTCTCCTAACGATTTTCCAAACTCTTGTTTCGAAACATCGTTTACTGAATGCAGAATAAAGTCGACGATCTCGATCGGCGTATAGACGATTCCGAGCTGTTCGACCATCTTCGGAAAAGCTTTCTTAAAGAAGTTTTCGTAGAGGCGAATGATAATCTTTTGCCTTCCTTCAGTATTATCGATATCTCCAACTCTCTTTTCAACGATCTCATAAAACTTTTTCAAGCTCTCTCGATTCGCCTCCTTAGAATGAAGCTTAATCTCTTGAAGAACTCCTTTCATCGCGATGCTTACCGGATTAGAGTTGACAAAGTCGTAACCCTTAAAGAGCGATCGAAAAACCGGCTCGGTAATCACATGTTGCGCCAGCATCTCGATCGCCTCTTCCCGATTAATATTCGGATTCACATTCGAGTTTAAGGCCTTTAAAAACTCTTTAAAGATTCGCTGTGAGTTCTCTTGTGTTTCGATTAGATTTGTAATAATCTGAATCTGCTTCTTGGCAACATCAGCCACCTCCACCGCTCAATCGTCTCAGTACTTTCGGTTTCCGACTCGATCGACGATCTTTCCGTATATAGCTTTCTGTAACTGACGAAACCGAAGAAGATGCTCTTCGGAAAGATTGCTCGTTATATCTTCAGAGAGAGAGAGAGAGAGAGAGTTATCGCCTCTTCTGATTCCTCCTCGAGCCGTCAGAATCTGCTTCGGCCAGCGCTTATTCAGGCGTAGCTTTTCGACGACATTCTCCAAGCGCTCGTCGTGAGATCGAAGAGCGTTGAGTACCGCTCAAACGGTCTTAAAGTCTTCAGAAGAATCGAGCGCTTGGTTCGGATCTATATTCTCGTCAACGACGACAGGAACGATGATGTATCCGTATTTCTTATCTCCTGTCTTCGGCTTTCGCATCACTCTTCCGACGGACTGAACAACATCGATATGAGAGTTTCGTTTAGAGAGAAAGATAACGGCGTCGAGCGACGGAACATCGACTCCCTCCGAAAGACAACGAACATTAGTGATTAAGCGCGTCTCTTCGTCTCTAAAATCTCGCCGCAATCAAGAGAGAATATCGTTGCGCTGCGAGCTCCGCATCTTGCCGTCGATATGCTCGGCGTCGATTCATTGCAGCCGCTCCTCTTTCGTAATCCCCATCTTATCGAACTGCTCCGAAAGCTTATCGACGTTCTTTCATGTTAACTTCGAAGACTCGATACTCGAACAGTAAGCGATCGCTCGCTTCATCGGAAGAGGATCGTACTCTAATCCCGTCAGCTCATTCGAAAAGATAAACTTCTTCGAAACAGCGTTGTAGACTCCGGCGAGCTTCACGATATCGCTAATCTGATAACCCTCTTTCTTTTTGCTGTCTTTCAGCTCTTTTTTCATGTGCTTGAGAATCCGTTTCGGAATATTTTTCTCCGAGATCGTCATGATAATCACCTTATAGTCGACGAGATTCCCTCGCTCTACGGCCTCTCCGAAAGAAACACGCGCGATCTCTTTTCCGTAATAACGCTCGTCGTCCATCGATCAGATCTGCGCGTCGATCTTGCTCGCTTGTCGCTTCGCATTCTCTCCGAAAAGCTTCGGAGTCGCCGTCATATAGAGTCGCTTTTTCGTGCGCAAGTTATCGTTATCGTGAACCTTGACGAAGTAGTTTTCTTTGACGTCTTTATGCTTCGAGCTTGCCGTCCGATGGGCCTCGTCGCAGACGATGAGATCGAACTCGGCGAGCTCGGGATTCGTTTTCGCAAAACCCTCCTGCATTCTCTGAAGAACATCGAACGAGTGGTAGGTCGAGAAGACGACTCGCATTCCGGTTCCTTTCTTCGCGCTCTCGAACTGGCGAGCGACGCTCGAAGCATCGGTCGTTGCGTCGATCGGAAGATCGATTAGCGAGGTTCGAAGATCGTCGCTGTTGATTCTTCCGGCGGTCTTATCGGAGCAGACGGCGACGCCGTTAATCGGAAGCTGCGCGTCGAGATACCACTCGTTCATCAGCTGGCCGACGAGCGCGATCGACGGAACGAGAACGAGAACAAATCCTGAGTTATTTGTAATCTTTTCGGCGATCCGTAACGAAGTAAAGGTCTTTCCTGTTCCGCAAGCCATAATCAGTTTGCCGCGGCTCTCCGTTGCGAAGTGAGCGCTCGCCTTCTCGACGATCTCTCGCTGATAGTCGCGCAGCTTTTTTGTCTGGAGATCCTTGCGCTTTACATGCGTTCCCTTATCGATCGAATCCCAATAGACGTTCGAATTTTCGAGATCGATGAGATTGATTCGTGTCACCCTCGGACTCTGATTCTCAAGCGTCTTCTCCGCGATCGAGCTTCACTTGTTCGTCGTCGAGATAAAGAGGCGGTGCGCGAACCGATGCTCTTTATTCTCTAACTTGAAGCTCTTCCCCGAGGTCGCAAGAAAGGTATCGAGGTCCCCTTTGTCGATTCTATTCTCCGGATAGTAGCACTTGCACTGAATCGCTCAATACTCTCCAGAGTATGTTTTCGCTACGAGATCGATTCCGGTATCGCGATTCGAGATATCATGGCGGGCCGGAAAATCCCTTCAGATTCAGATCTTCTCAAATCTTCCAGCATAGAGCGGCTCCGTCTTCAAGTAGCGCTTCATCACGCGCTCGAAGCTGTTTCCGAGATGCACTTTCGAACGCGCCGCTTCGCGATATTTAGAGAGAAGCTCGTGAAATTTCATAGACCTTATCTAGTCTGGATTATTTTATATTTTTAAGAAAAAAGAATATAAGAATTAGACAGCATAATCGCGGCATCTATAACAATTCGAGTTATAAACTTGATTTCTTTCGAAGATGCCTTTTTAAATATTTTAAAAAACTATTAAAGATTTTAATGTTTTATTTTTACGCTTTTTGAGCAACATCTTTTAAAGCTTTGAAATATTTAGAATCATGATTCTCGACTCATTCCAAGACTCGTTTAACAACCGAAGGCGCAGTTAAAGTTAAAGAAGGATTTATTCCTTTTTCTTCTAAATGTGAATTGTCATTTACAAATTTATATATAGCTTCTATTTGTTTTTCAAAGGTTGGTTTGTCTTTGCAAAAATTTTTCATTTTTGAATAAAGATTATTTTCGTTCGGCTCTACATCCATAAAAAATGCTTCCAAAAATTTTCTAGTTATATTGGGAATATTGTAAGCACTTGCCACTGTTACTTCTTGTTTCTCTGCTGTATTGTGAAATTCAAACAATATCTTAAATAAAAACTGAAACTCTGTCTGAAATTCTTTAAGAGTTGAATCTAAAACATCAATATAAGAAGCTCTTTTTCCAATTATTTTTCTGTTTTTTATCATGAAAAAAGATTTTTTTTTCAAATAATTAAATCAACTCAATACATCTTTCAAAAAATAAAAATCATGAGTTAGTATAAAAATTTGATAAAAATCTTTGATTGAATTTTTAATAAGCCCGAAGATTTCATATCGAAAATTTGAATCTAGGCTAGAGATAGGATCATCAATAACTACTATGTTATCTTCGGAATCGCCAGCAGCTTCTAGCTCTGTTAAAAAATAAGCGATCGCAATAATAGTTTTTTCTCCTTCGCTAATTTTTCCTTCAAAAGAATCTTGATTTTTTCTTTTAATATTAAACCCTCCATTTTTTCCATTGTTTTTTTCTAAATAAATTTCATCGTGAAGAAAAATTTTCTTTAAATAATTGTTAATTCTGGTTCCGCTTTGATCAAAATCTTTTGATTTTTCGTTTAGAGACTTTATTTCATTTTCTTGTTCTTCAATTTTTTTTTCCTTTTCATTAATTTCATTTTGAAGGCGATTTATTTCTCTATCGATTTTTTTTAATTCTGGAAGAATTGAGTGGATGTGGTGCTTCTCAATATTTTTTTTTACCTGTTCAGATTTTTTGTTTTTTTTCTCTCAATATTTGTTAGAACTTTCTATTAGCTCAGTTAGTTTAGATATCGAATCAAAAGACATTTCAGAATTAAACTTAACAGGAATGGCTTCCGTTGGAGAGGTTAATTTCAGTTTTAAGGCCTCTTCAAAAATATTTATTTGTCTCATTCAAGCTTTTTTCTCTTTTTCAAAGAGTAGCTTAATTTTTTCTAAATCTTCTTCAAAAAACTTCGGAAAATATTTGGAATCAGGTAAAGAAAAATTTTCTAATTTTCGAGAAATATCCTCGAGAGTCGAGTATTTTTGATCGATTTCTTGATTTAATTTTTTCTCTTCATCATTAAAGTGTTTTTTTAATCTTTCAAGATGCTTATTTGAAATTATTTGTTCGCAAAACATGCATCTAGCTTCTTTTTCGTTTGGCTCTAAAAGTCTCAAACCCTCTTTAACTCACTTATATAAAATTTTGTTATTTTTTAGCTTTTCAATAGTTTCTATGTTTATTTTTTGTCCACAAATTTCTTTCACTTCTTCAAAAATTTTTTTAAATTCTTTGAAATTCGGCAAATAAGAAGGCGGAGAGCACTCTTCTCAACTATCTTGTAGAATTTGAACGTGCTTGTTAAAATCTTTTTCTGTCAAAAAATATTTCTCTGATTCTAAAAAATTATGTTCTTTGAGTCTTTTCCTTATATTTGCTTTTGTGTATCTTTTTTTTACATAAGAATTAATTGATCTAGCGCAAGCTTCAAGCTCCTTTTCTTTTCTTTTCTCTAATTCTTTTTTATCTTTTTTAAGACCCTTATTTTTGGTCGCTTCTTCTTCGATAATTTTTTGAATCTTGCTAATTTCTATTTTTTCTTTGCCGATATATAAAGGTCTTGTTTTGTTCGCTTTCCCACTATCAAAATCAATGTTGTCTCTAATGTAATCGCTATTAAAAACAAAAATTGACTTTTCCTTGAATTCGTCGCTTTCTTTGAAATACTTTTCAGTTTTAGATTCGAAAATCATTTTGTATTTTAGAGATGGAAAGTCCTCAGAATGAGGTTCAGAAAGAGAGCTAAATAATCTAGATAAAGTTGTCTTTCCTGATCCGTTATAAGCAAAAATAATGTTGTTTTTTTTGAATGTTTTTTTCTGAAATGTTTTTTATTTTGTTCCATTCAAAATCGGTAAAAATGCCTAGATTTTTTATCTTTTCAAACTTTTTAATCACTTCTAAAAATTTAATTTTGGTAGCTTATTAATCAAATCCATAGTTTTCAAAGAGACGCTCATCACACTCAATAAAAGATCGAGAATGTAGCGCGGGTTACCTCGCTCTTCGCCTCATTTATTCGGATCGTCGACGATCTTTGTCTTCTTATGGACTTTTTGTTGATACTGGTTGACGACGTGTTCGATTGCGGATTTATCAGAGATCTTCCATTCGAAAGCGCGAAGAGGAATGTTCTTGATCGTAATTCACTCGTTAAAGATGATCTCAGAGAAGTCGCCCTTCTTCAATCTCATCTTATTGACGCGATAAAGATTCTCCAGGCTCGAACCTTTCTTTATCTCGACGACTACTCCTTCTGGCGGCTTTAAGTTTTCATAGTTCAGATGAATATCGAAGAGCTCCTTTCCGATTCGAGTGAAGGCCGAGAAATTAGAGTAGCTTTCGACTAGAGGAATCTTCGGATACTCTCTTATGAGATTGATCGCGAAGCGCTTTCGATACTCTTCGCTATGAAGAAAGCCGTAAACATAGTAGAAGATGTCGTCAGAAGTAATCTCTTTCTTGTATAAGTCTTTCGCTCTGGAGAGAAAAAGCGGATTGATCGCGGAACGAGGCTTGCCGTCCTCAAAGAAATGCTGTTGTGAATTCTTGATTTTTGGATAGATTTTTTGGGGAATAATAGGTCCTAAAGTATCGAGACAAACAATTTTGTTAAAAGCAAGAATAGAAAAAGACTTTCCAGTATTTAGTTTAGAATTACAATAGTTTTTGTTTGATAATCTTTGGAAGGTCAAATTTTGTTAGTTTTACAAGAACGACTAAGAATTACTTTTTCGTTGTACAAAAAATTTTTGCAAAGCGGCCTGTAGATGGATTCGAAAATTTTTTCATGATTAAAAGATAAATTTTTTATCTCTTCGTATCTTTTTATCTTTTTCTTTAAGTCCCAATGAAGAGACAATTTTTCGTGATCCTGTTCAAAAATGAACTCTTCTTTTTTTTTTGATTTTTGATATCTCTTTTGTTCAATTTTCAAATTTTTTAAAAATTTAACAATATTTTGAGAGAGGTTCTTTTTAGATCAGGAGTAGGTCCAAGAATCGATATTTGTACTTAATCCTAAAGAACTAGTTAAAAAAATAGAATCTTCTGATTTTTTTGATATTAAAGAAAAAAAAGATTTAGGAAACTCATTTTTTATCTGATTGATTCAATATCCTTTTGAGTCTGGATGAAGTATAGAAAAATCTTTAGATAAGATTTTCGTTTTTGAAATTTTCTTTAATTTTTCCTTTCTTGTAAGGTAATCTCCAATATCAAAATAAAAGATTTCTGCTTCTGATTTTTCTCGATTTTTTTTCTGAAGCAAAAGAGTTATCGTTATCGGCGTCATTGAGCTAGAACCGAAAACATTCTGTCCTTCTTTTTTGTCAAATTTTCTAATATTTCCCTTAAGTTAAAAACATAAATCGAATCGAATTCTTGCTGAATAGATCTGCGAAAGCCTCTCCGGAAGCACTATCCAATCAACCTCCATTTGAAACAAAACAGATGATTCCGTCTTCCTTTTCTAATCGATTTGAACTTCAACGAAAAGCTTTGAAATAAGAGTCGTGAAGGCTTTTATTCAAAGTTGTTTTAGAAAACTTAACATACTTATCTGTAATCGATTTACTTAGAATTTTGTGCTCTCTGTTTTGAGCGTTATCGTTCGCTGATTTTTGACCGATAGAGTAAGGCGGATTTCCGATAATAATCTTGATTTTAGAATCCATTTGCTTCTTCACCCTTCTAGAGTTCTTCGGAAGTATCTCGCTAATAATCTGCTCTCGATCCTCTCCAAGAGCGAATGTGTCGGTCAAGCAGATTCCATTAAACGGAACATAATCGTCGCCCATGATTCCGTGATAGATATTCTCGATGTTAATAGCGGCGATGTAGTAAGCTAGCGGAACAATCTCGTTTGTTCAGATCTCGTTCTGATACTTGTACTTTAACTTCTCTTTGCTAATAAGTCCCAACTGCAGAAGGCGAGCGATAAATGTTCCTGTTCCTGTAAACGGATCGATAATACCGACACCTTCGTCTTCTAACGATTTTCCAAACTCTTGTTTCGAAACATCGTTTACTGAACGAAGAATAAAGTCGACGATCTCGATCGGCGTATAGACGATTCCGAGCTGTTCGACCATCTTCGGAAAAGCTTTCTTAAAGAAGTTTTCGTAGAGGCGAATGATAATCTTTTGTCTTCCTTCAGTATTATCGATATCTCCAACTCTATTTTCGACGATATCATAAAACTTTTTCAAGCTCTCTCTATTCTCCTCTTTAGAATGAAGCTTAATCTCTTGAAGAACTCCTTTCATCGCGATGCTTACCGGATTAGAGTTGGCAAAGTCGTAACCCTTAAAGAGCGATCGAAAAACCGGCTCAGTAATCACATGTTGAGCTAGCATCTCTCGATCGCATCTTCCCGTTTAATATTCGGATTCACATTCGAGTTTAATGCTTCTAAAAACTCTTCAAAGATTCGCTGTGAGTTATCTTGCGTTTCGATTAGTTTTGTAATAATTTGAATCTGCTTCTTTGCGACATCAGCGATCTCCGCCGCTCAATCTTCTCAATACATTCGGTTTCCTACTCGATCGACGATCTTTCCATAGATGACTTTTTGTAGCTTACGAAACCGAAGAAGATGCTCTTCAGAAAGATCGCTCGTTACATCTTCGAAAGAGAGAAAGTTATCGCCGCCTCTAATTCCTCCTCGAGCCACCAGAATCTGCTCCGGCCACTGCTTATTCAGGCGCAGTCTTTCAACGACGTTCTCCAAGCGCTCATCGTGAGAACGAAGAGCGTTGAGCACCGCTCAAACGGTCTTAAAGTCTTCAGAAGAGTCGAGCGCTTGGTTCGGATCTGTATCCTCTCCGATAACGACAGGAACGATGATGTAGCCGTACTTCTTGTCTTCAGTCTTCGGCTTCCGCATCACTCTTCCGACAGACTGAACAACATCGATATGGGAGTTTCGTTTAGAGAGAAAGATAACGGCATCGAGCGACGGAACATCGACTCCCTCCGAAAGACAACGAACATTAGTGATTAAGCGCGTCTCGCCGTCTCTAAAATCTTGTCGCAATCAAGAGAGAATATCGTTGCGCTGCGAGCTTCGCATCTTGCCGTCGATATGCTCGGCGTCGATTCATTGCAGCCGCTCCTCTTTCGTAATCCCCATCTTATCGAACTGCTCCGAAAGCTTATCGACATTCTTTCATGTTAACTTAGAAGATTTGATGCTTGAACAGTAAGCGATCGCTCGCTTCATCGGAAGAGGGTCGTACTCTGGTTTCTTCGGCTGATTCGAAAAGATAAATTTCTTCGAAACGGCGTTGTAGACTCCGGCGAGCTTCACGATATCGCTAATCTGATAACCCTCTTTCTCTTTGCCGTCTTGCAGCTCTTTTTTCATATGATTGAGAATCCGTTTCGGAATATTTTTCTCAGAGATCGTCATGATAATCACCTTATAGTCGACGAGGTTCCCTCGCTCTACAGCCTCTCCGAAAGAAACACGCGCGATCTCTTTTCCGTAATAACGCTCGTCGTCCATCGATCAGATCTGCGCTTCGATCTTGCTCGCTTGCCGCTTGGCGTTCTCTCCGAAAAGCTTCGGAGTCGCCGTCATGTAGAGTCGCTTTTTCGCGCGTAAGTTATCGTTATTGTGAACCTTGACGAAATAGTTCTCTTTAACATCTTTATGCTTCGAGCTCGCCGTCCGATGCGCTTCGTCGCAGACGATGAGATCGAACTCAGCGAGCTCGGGATTCGTTTTCGCAAAACCCTTCTGCATTCTCTGAAGAACATCGAACGAGTGGTAGGTCGAGAAGACAACTCGCATTCCGGTTCCTTTCTTAGAGCTCTCGAACTGGCGAGCGACGCTCGAGGCGTCGGTCGTCGCGTCGATCGGAAGATCGATTAGCGAAGTTCGAAGATCGTCGCTGTTGATTCTTCCGGCGGTCTTATCGGAGCAGACGGCGACGCCGTTAATCGGAAGCTGCGCGTCGAGATATCACTCGTTCATCAGCTGACCGACGAGCGCGATCGACGGAACGAGAACGAGAACAAATCCTGAGTTATTTGTAATCTTTTCGGCGATCCGTAACGAAGTAAAGGTCTTCCCTGTTCCGCAAGCCATAATCAGCTTGCCGCGGCTCTCCGTTGCGAAATGAGCGCTCGCCTTCTCGACGATCTCTCGCTGATAGTCGCGCAGCTTTTTTGTCTGGAGATCCTTGCGCTTTACATGCGCTCCTTTATCGATCAAATCCCAATAGACATTCGAATTTTCAAGATCCATAAGATTGATTCGCGTCACTCTCGGACTCTGATTCTCAAGCGTCTTCTCCGCGATCGAGCTTCACTTGTTTGTCGTCGAGATAAAGAGGCGATGGGCGAACCGATGCTCTTTATTCTCTAACTTGAAGCTCTTCCCTGAGGTCGCAAGAAAGGTATCGAGGTCCCCTTTGTCGATTCTATTGTTCGGATAGTAGCACTTGCACTGAATCGCTCAGTACTCTCCAGAGTATGTTTTCGCTACAAGATCGATTCCGGTATCGCGATCCGAGATACCATGGCGGGCCGGAAAATCTCTTCAGATTCAGATCTTCTCAAATCTTCCAGCGTAGAGCGGCTCCGTCTTCAAGTAGCGCTTCATCACGCGCTCGAAGCTGTTTCCGAGATGCGCTTTCGAACGCGCCGCTTCACGATATTTAGAGAGAAGCTCGTGAAATTTCATAGGCTTTATCTGCTAGTCTGAATTATTTTATATTTTTAAAAGAGCAGAGATCGATTTTTAAGGGTGAAGAGATAAGAAGCTGAGGAAGCTTTTATTATTTTCGAAAAATAAATGCCGATTAGCGCTCTGATAAAATGAATATGTATCTCTATTGATTAATAAAGAGGAGTAATATAGTTGTTTTTTTCTTTTCTGTTTCTATGCCTTACAAAGATCGTCTTCTCCCTGTTCAGCCTGGGCACGACTATCTCTGTCCTTCTCGTCATCGCTTTCGCTCCTTCGAAAGAGCGCTCGCTCGACCCTCGAGATAGCCCTCAAGCTTCGAATCCAGACGAAGCAAAAGAAGAAGAAACGGAAACAGAACAAGAAACCGAAGTCGAAGCGAGAGTAGAGAACCAAGAAAACGAAAACTATTTTCTCGATAGCTGGACTCCGTTCTTATTTCCGAGATACCTTGAGAGATGCTTCCAACTAACGAGCCGGAAGAAGATTCCGAA
>CAVLGW020000557.1:0-10404 GCA_963669155.1 Arbacia lixula
GAGAGCACGTCGCACGTGACGTCACAAAATTGAAATTTCAAAAGATCACAACTTTCTTATCCTTTGACAGATTTTCATCAAGCCTTCACCAATGTTTCTTTCATGTTTCTGCGTTTACTGACACCAACTTACTTTCAGGGTGAACTATCCCTTTAAATTTGATTTCAAGCAACACTTTGACGGACAGAACGTGGCTAGCAGGGTAAGGAAACTTACAAGACGACTGATTTGAGGAAGTCGGTAGTGAAGAAGTGATTGCAGATGTTGCCCGCACTGAAAGCCAGACGGCCCTCCTCGTTTCTCTTCTCCGCCGTTGCCAAGGTGATCTCGCTGTACTCCACCACCTGGTATTGGCCGTCAAGGCGACAGACCACACCTACCGGCTCTGTAGGGTAAGCCTTCTCAACCACCTGAGGGCAGTAAACAAATATTGGCTGCTGTGAGTGTTTGTGATAGGTGCACGGCCTTGTATTGCTATCTCTAGTCTCAAGGATATCGGTTTCGGATGACACGCCCGAAGCCTCCTCAAACTCTACTGGTCGCTATAAATTTGCTTAAAGGGATAGTTCACCCTGAAATTGAGTTGGTTTCAAGAAAAGCAGAAACATAAAAGAAACATATTAGTCAAGGTTTGACACAAATCCATCAAAGGATAAGAAAGTTATGATCTTTTGAAATTTCAATTTTGTGACTCCATTCCATAAATTGTTTTTTTCTATTTTTGACAAAGGAATTTTTTTTTCATTCAGATATGTGTGTAAAACTGTATTTCTAATAATGCATCTAATGCTCAGGTATCCATATTGTTTTTAGAAAATGCATTCATTAAAAAAAAAATGTACAAAAATATTATTTCTTATCATTGTTTTTGTTTTCCTTTGATAGCTTTTCATCAAACCGTCACTAATATGTTTCTTTCATGTTTCTGCTTTTATTGAAACCGAATGAAGTTCAGGGTAATCTATCCCTTTAAAGTCAGTTTCCAGTTCTATTATTGAAAGGGAAGTTTATCTACAATATCTTCTTCCATTTTCTGTGGTTTTTAAATAATCTCATTTTTTTTTTTACATGTAAACGGGACACCCTGTCTGTAAGGGTAGGTTGATATTTTGACCAGCTGTTATTTGTACTTACTACACACACAGCTGTATCAATACAACGCTCTCCACTTACATATGAAGTACATCGCACAGTCTATTCACTTTTCACGGGCACTCCCAATCCACATTGTAAAATGGGTAAGAGAATCTCTGCAGTTTGATTGGTTGAACAGCATGGAAGTTCTTTTCTACTGACCAAATGTTTGTGCCGTGCAAGGCATGTACAGTTGAGCCTAAGATCAAATGCACAGTGATTGCAATTAAATGCAATCCGCTCTGTACATTGACTGCAGTCTGACTGCAATAGATTGCAATCAGCTGTGATGTTGATCTCAGGCCCAACTGTATGTGTATAATACACAAACTCTGCCAGCCATGCATTCAGTAGATTTTCTGTGCATCAGTACCAGGTATCCATAAAATGCTACCAGTAAAATTGTCCTTGCGCATGCCCTGGGGTTGTCTGAATTTGTCACAGCCAAGGGTGGTGTTTGGAAATGCTTACTTAGGAGAAATCTTATCCTAACTCTAGCTTTTCTCCTAAATGCTATTCCCAAATCTATGCTAAGTTTTCTAGTAAGTCCCCTCCTAAGTTTTCTCCTACCTTTATGCAAATGTATGTAAATCATAACTTTCTGAAGATTGGTATTCCAGGGGGGCATTTCATCAAAGGACTTGTCAGACATTTTATCCGACAAATTTGCTCTAATCCAATCAGATGCAAGCATTTCAGTAGCTTGTAACAGCTTGTCGGATAAAATGTCCGACAAGTCCTTTGATGAAATGCCCCCCAGGATGCGCATGTGAAAGGATTTAGGAAAATATTTAAGAGAATATTTAAGAGAGCCACCCCCTGTCCTCGCCATTCATGACACACACAAAAATAAAAGAACAGCATTCATTCGCATATATGCGCACGACCCTGTACCTAAAACCTTGAGGAAAGTCTCAATTGAGATGTTGTGATTGTCATTGGCTGTTTATAAATTATGAAATACTTCCCTCCATTGGCTAATAAATGTGCGCTGGGTGTGGTCAAACCCTCCTTAATTTGGCATCTTCGTCGTGCCTTTTTGACAATAGAACAGATACGCCTTTAAACTTCAGTTTTCCCTGAATAGCGGTCTGAAGGTTGAAAAGACCTGAAAGGCCAACGTTCTAATAAAAGTCTGCCTGGTCTTTTCTTTCATTCCGCTGCATCATATCATAGTATCATAGTATTAGAGCATGGACCCTAGTAGGGCCATGATTATAGTGAGGAAAGGGACCGCACACGTCTTTAGAACAAAAAGAACGCTGGCGGCCATATCTCAAAAAGAAAAAGGTATTATCACGCCTTTCATAGAAACGATCACACGCGGGATTCCCGGATATAACCACAGTCTTTTGTGTTTAAACTTTTGAGAAGACGCCTAAATCATCAGTTTCATTTTTCCACCAGAAATAGAAACCTATATTTGTTCAGTAATCCGTAACACTGCTTTCCTTACCTTGGCTCCACAGTTTGCCTCCTTGTCAATGCAGAAACCGATGAAGGTTGGGTCAGCCATCTTGACCAGGATATTGTCCACACAGTACACATGGACGTACTTCACGCCACGCCGCTCCATGTCCTCCAGGATATGACAGTTGCCCAGCGCTCGGTACAGACCTCCGTTGCCATCTGGTGACATAGGAGATGAAGAGTTGATATATGAGTTGAGATCCAGATGATGTAATATAATACGACATATGATATGACCATGTGATATATGACATATGATACATTAGATTATATGATCATTTGATATGTGATGATATATGATAATGTATGATTCATGAGATGATAAATACTGTATAATATGATACATGAAATGATATGATTACTTGACAATAATGACTATATGATATGATACAAAATGATGTAATAATATATGAGACGATATGATCATGTAATATGATACGATATATGATATATGAGATGATGTAATGATATATGAAATAATATATGCAAGATTATTCATTTCAATGCAAACCAACCAGACCAAGATTGATTAATTTGACATCCCCTCCCCCTCCCAAAATGCATGATAAAGCTTATTACTGTAACTTAGTGCACTCTGTATTTTTTTTGTAAAAAAGGGTAAATTTAATCGGTTCAGTCAAGGAGAAATAAAGAGCAATAGCAGATGGAGCCACCCCAGGTATAAAAATCTTCAGCCAGTTAATGATTAAATCTGTGAAAACAACCCCCAGAGAATGCACAGTAGAACTCACCTGGAGCCCGGGCTATCTTCCACTTCTGGTCCAGGATGATCTTGCCCTCAAAGGACACACAGGGCAGCATCTCCTGCTCAAACAGCACCAGATCCTGCTCCGCGATGCCAAAGTGGTTGTGCTGCTTAAAGAACGCCCTCGTGGGCTCCTTGGTATGCTCGCTGGTCATAATGTACCTAGCAATGAGAGAGAGGAATTGTCTTCTTTCAAATCAGTCTGAAAATCTAGCGATATCTCATCAGAAAGGCACTCTCTCCTTGTTTGACATGATGAAGCGAAGAAAATATAGCCTGCTTTAAGCTCTGGATCAATGTGTTTAGTTTCTGTATGATTGAAATTCCCTTTATATATTTCATCTTTGGTATAGAAGCAATTCGAGGACCAATGACATGAGAGCATGCTGTGCATCCTTCCTTTGATAAGCTTTTGAACAAATGAAGTAACAAATAAAGAAATGTACAATAAGTCAAGTCTACAGACTTTATTCTGAATCAAATTCATGTGAATCAGTAAACTGTAAAAATTTGATTTGAGAGCCAACAGATATATTTTTCCTTCTTTCAGGATAGTTTATAGTGCAGTCTTAATTTCAGACCTACATGTCAGGGGAAAAATTAATTCAAATTTTTTTAAAAAACTTTTTGAACACATTTTACATTGTGTCTATTGGAATTTGGGGGGCTCTTTTATGAATTTCGGGTGGGCGAAATCGCAGCAAACCACCGTGTACTTTTTTCACTGCTACACATACATGTACACTTTTTTTTTTTTTTTAATATATTCATGTGTTTTATTGAATCATACAACCAAAGTCAAGAATTTTTGAGCCAATTTCCTTCACATAAAAATCATCCTTCTCCCAAGATTGTCCTACCACGGAAGCTACATGTAATGTACCTTTCAGACCGAGATGTGCACTTACCAAGGAACCACGCCTTTCTGTCCGGTCAGCTCTAGAGCCAGTTCTTGGACCTTGAGAATACGCTCCGCCTGTAGCTGGTACAGCGTCTTGCCTGAGGGAAGCCCGACATTGTACATGCCCTTGGGGTATTTAACCCCAAGCCGTGTGCCCTGCCCACCAGCTAGGAGTAGCACCCCTACTTTACCCTGCGAGATCTGCTTCAGTCCTACAAATAAAATCATTCAAAACAGAAAGGAAAGGTTGATAGGTTGCATACAAACATGTACACATGTCACCATAACATAGCTGTTACATGTACACATGTATACATACAACCTCATACAGGAAGTATCATTAAAGGGAGTATACTGTACTGGGAAGACAAAAAGGCCTTCAAAAGGTGATCGTGAGCAATCTTCTTGCCAATGGTCTTAAATTGATGTATTGTCCATTTTAGAAACTTCCTGAAGGTTATTTGCCCTCATATGACCCACATTTGGAGTAATAAGTGATTATTATAATCCTCAAATTGTTCAGGCCGAACAATTCGAGAATTTGTGAATTAATAACTAATTACTCCAAATGTGGATCATTTGACGGCAAATAACCTTCAGGAAGTTTCTAAAATGGACAATACATCAATTTAAGACAATTGGCAAAAAGATTGCTCACGATCACATTTTGAAGGCCTTTTTGTCTTCCCAGTACAGTATACTCCCTTTGATATTCACCCAAATCGGCCGTGTGATGATTGAATCAGAAGATTCTCTTAATCAATGCTTACATTATTCAGCATGGCCAGCTACATGACATATCATATGAAATCTCACAGCAAAGCTTCACAAACAGGAAAAGTGAAAAAACAATTCCAAACAATAGCATAAAGCGTTCTCTACATCTACACTGCAGGTTTCGGATCATCTGCCCGAAACCTCAAAATTTACTGATAGCTATAATTTTGCGAGAAATCAATGTTGAGTTCTACTGTTGGGAGGGAAGTGCTAATACTGTATCTTCTTTTAAGCCTGAGTCATATCGATTTTTTCAGAAACCGGTGTTCGATGGCTTTGCGCCGATCGAACATCGATGCATCGATACATGACGTCACCCAGCCACTGCCAAGAGCCAATTTATGAATGAAAATATAGTAAGCATACGCAGTGCAATCCTTCCATTTCCCCACATAAACAAGCATGCAATTCTCTATCACCTCGTACCAAAATTGACCTAGAATTTCACTTTCCTATATTTTATATGAATTATGATAGGTAACCTCGGAGAATCTATTTTCTCACCGATACTGCACATGTAAGCGAATTTCGATTACTTCTTGTTTTTCCGTCAAAATCTTACAAATTAGCGTCAATATGGCATCGTATACATGTATGTAGGTTGGAATCTGGAGAGTCTGTTGCAACGGGAAGAAAGTCAATCAGCTTCCGCGTTGCGATTTTTTTTTTTCGTAACCCTAATGCGTCGAAAAATCGCTTCCGGGTTTCGGACAACGTGACTGGATATTGTATCACTGTTTTGGCGACCACATGGTTATGACGTGATCTACGCGATGCACCAATCAGTGGTCTCCGAATCGCTGTACGGAGACGCTATCGGCAGCGTGTATGCAAATGAGCCTTACGCACGATTGCCACTGTATTTCCGGGTTTTCACAACACACGATGCTATCCGTTGTACAAAGTCTATGGACAATTGTTTGTTGTGGCGTTGCGCTGTATTAGTGAACGAATCAAATCCAAGTAGTATGTAGTAGCTGCTTGATCATCGAGCGACCTGTTCATTCTCTTGATGCGTTACCTGCAAAACTCACAAAAGAGAGTAGGAACCAAGTAAGCAAATTAAAATTGTGAAAATATGAAGATAAATTGTGTATAACAGGACTATCAAACAAAAGATTTTGTGTTTTCTAGTCAATTTGGTAATTTCGTCGATGCATCGAATTCATCAAAACGAAATCGGAGTTCGACTTCTTCGATCGAACACCGGCTTAATAATCGATTCGACTCAGGCCTATCTTCTTTGATAGAATCTTCCCAGATTGTGTCATGAACCAAACCATTTTTGACAAATCATCTCGATTTGATCAACAAGCAATATCATTCAACCAATCCATTCATCAATCAGCCTGTCCTCTCCATACTCTCACCCTCCTTGATCCAGCGACCTAGATGCTTCCTTAATCACGTCACTGAACCAGACAACTTTGAAGGAATCATCTGTCTGATCACTAATCAATATCATTCACTCAATAAATAAATCAATCAATAAATCAATCTATCCATCAGTCGATCAATCTGTCCTCTTCGTACACTCACCCTCCTTGTTCCAGCGATCTAGATTTTTTCCTGATCGTGTCACCGAACCAGACAACTCTGGCGGAATCGTCTCCATTCTATCATCGACCTTCTCGGAATTTGACGTGTTCGACGTCGAGGTCTCAAAGAATTTGAGCACTTCCGAGATGTTTGTTCCAGATATGTCTGCATAGAGGGCGCTGCGTTGTTCGTCGGTCAACTCTGGGTCGTCCCAGAAGGCTAGGAGGTGATCCTGCCCTCGTTCTGCTAGCTGGTTTCGTAGGCTGGTAACATCCATGGTGATGGGACTGACCTGGGGAGAGTATAACACAAGAGGGAAATAGTGAAACGTATTGACTGGGACAGGGTGAAATATTACATTCATGGAAAATATGATCACAAGGGTTAATAAAACGTTTATATAATATTGGATGGCCTTGCCTGGGACACCAGACTATATTGCACAAGATAAAATCATATCACACGAATCGAAGACCAGTTTTATCAAGTGAAATATAGTCTTTATCCCCCGAAAGAGCCATCTAATATTATCATTATTATCAAATACAAATGTTATTAGGCTAAGACCTGACGACAAAATTACACTAACCGAAGCCAAGTCTGGTCGCATCTGACATTGGTTAGGTCGACTTGAGTCTGAGCTTAATTGACCAAGTGAATATGTGGGATGAGCAAAAATGTTAGACCTATCCAACATTCACAGCAAGGTCGCTTCTAAGCATTTAACTCAACTAGTATTAGATATAACTTCAAGAAAATGTAACCTTAATTGTTAGATCAAATGTCACCGACTCGGTCTCACTCAGACACCTCAAACGTCGCCTCAACCAGCCCCGCACCACAGCTTGTGAAGTTTTCACAGACAGAGTTCAACTCCACTCCAAAACTGTGTTTCCCAAGATAATTGCGAGATGTTGTTGCAGCCTTAATAGTTGTTTTCCATACGTGTGGTACATTGCATCACACATTCACGGGGCTGCCATTGTTGACAATGACGCTTGATTTATACGCGCATCGGTACCGCGCTAGCGCAAATGCATGTAAGTACCCCGGGCCAGCTGAGTCAACCAGTTGCGTACATAGCAAACTTGCATTGACTTTTCATACATAGGTAGAATGACCTTTGCAACTATTTCTTTAACACGCAAATCCCATAGGGTGCTTGCCGCAGAAGCTTTGGTCGTGGCAATTGCCTTTTTGAGCAAAGCGAGTGACGTCATTCACAAGTTCTCGTAGGTTCAATATGCAGGTACACTACAGCTCAAAAAAAATGGCATAGGGAAAGGAAAAGGGAAGAAAGGGAAGAGGCCTCAGTTTTAAACCACAGTATATTTTGTCCAGTTCAGTATGAAACACAATGCTTTTTAGGCTAAAGCATCATGTTTCATGCTGAACTGGACAAAATATACCGTGGTTTAAAACTGAGGCTCCTTCCCTTTCTTCCCTTTCCCTTTCCCTATGCCAATTCTTTGAGCTGCAGTGTATACCGCACTCTGCTTTAGCACACGATGCCAGACGACGATGGTGTGGCAAATTTACTGCATAGTTCGGACAAAGTCTGATATTGACTAGAGATTAATTGGGTAGGAAAGGGTTTCAAGACATAAACAGTAGATGCCATTTTAGAGCAATGAAGCAGTTCACTCTGAAACGCTTGGTCAGACCAAGAGACCAAACAGACCACGAATACAAACGACACACTAACCTTTGTTTGTATCTGTCTTGTATCAGTTCTGTCTCAGTCTCTGTCAGGATTCGGTCTGTCGACCTCTCCCCGGCGCAGGGCTTATATATGTAGCCCTGCTGCCCTCTATCGGCGGGGCTTGTGGAGGGGTGGGGTCGCTAACTACTACAGCAATCTTGTGGCCCGTTTATAAAAAATCGGTCTACTCCCACCTTGCCTTTAGTCATGTTAGTTAGTTCATCAATGATACAAAAAATACATCATGGATCAAAATCATCTTCCAAAGAGCCACGGTTGAATTCCTGAGTCTTCTCTAGTCGTACCATTTGAGCCGAGGTACAGTTGTGTTAAAAACAACAAATCTTATTTCAACTCTGTTGCCTTAAGGCTTAGACAGGAATAACCGTCTTATTCAGGGCATTTTTTAATCGAAATGACATTTTTGGACATCTAGATATGGCGTTCAGAGGAGCCAGATGCAATCTCAGTGGATCCAACGTCCTATAGAGACTGATTTTTCGGTCTACTGTTGCCTGTCATGCCTGTGCTATGGCGATGCCACACAGCCTGCTGCGTGAGCGGGCTGGTACTGACTATCGCAGTATTTCTTATTCTGATGAAGTTCAAATGGCCCCTCAACATGCTAAAATATCACAGTCAACAGCAGTGTCGATGAATTGCGATTAACAATTTACTAAGCCTAAAAATTCCTAGACACTATTTTGCACACATAGCGCCAGATGCAAGCCCGAGCACAGCCTCAGCGCGACGGCACACGGTTCCCAATCAATGCTACGCGGCTGGCCTCGGCTGGCACGGCGTGAGCGTCGGGCACCGGTCCGTTGCAAATTGCAAGAGATAGCTGACCGCCAAGGGTCAATCGGTCTACGACTGCGTCAAGAAATAACACAAACAAGTATATAAATGTTACAATAAATCTTAAAAAGGAACCTGTACATACAGAGAACACATAATGCTTTTTCTACACTCACCTTAAAGATATTAAAGATCTTGAACAATTGGGAATGTAGAGTTCAGTTGGGCGACGTCTCCTGTTTGGAAAGTAGGTGTGACACGTCGACGATCGATTGTGTGAACAACACTATCGATCATAACATGCCGAGCTGAGCTAGCTAGCGAGCTTGCCAATGGGCGCGATGGTAATGTAGATGGCGCTGTTTTGTTTTGTTTTCTATTCACAATACTGTGCAGTGCAAAGGATGTTTGCAACAAATTCACCAATGGTGCACCAAGAATGAATCCACTTTTAGAAAACTTATTTAAAAAATGATTTTCTTATTCAATATAATCAATATATTCTGGCTCGACATATTCAACATATTCGGGTTATTTATAGATGTGATTTCAAGTTCGATTTCAGTGTGCACGTGAACTGTGCAAGAATGGTGTTGATGCACTAAGTTACGATGAGAACATACACATAGCGAATTAGTTGGGTGGCTAAGGTGAAAAATTGTGCACTCTTGTCTAAAAGCACTGTTTGGCTAAATGAGATACCCCATTTTGTTTCTGTTTTAACATTGTGGAAGTTCATTTCCAACAATCTTTATCAAATTTGACAAATCATGAACTTTGTATTCATACACTTGTTGACAACAACAAATTTAATTTATAAACATCAGATTTCAACGTTAGCTGATGGGAATCAAAATAATTGAGAATCTCATTAAGCACAATAAAGGACCACCAGTCGTGCGTAAAGTCGTTCTTATAGCTTAATCACAGCTTGGTGAAACCAGGGAAGTGTTATTGGAAGGAGAAGAAACTCGAACATAATACATTCAAACATCTGTATGGGTTCTAAAGCGTGCTCATGAATGTCAAAAGAATTCCATAATCATGAGAATGCTTTGATGTTCCATGTGCCGAGCCGACATTTAGAAGAAATTTCTTTAATTTCCCATTTGTCTGTAGACGTTTTGTTTTTGACAAATTCGTTTGCAAACTATAAGGAAGTTAACGGCAGATACTCTGCATTTGTTTCGAAAAGTATTAAGGAATCGTTAAAAATCGGACATATAAGCTATTTGTATCAATTACAAAACTGACCAATCTCTTCACATTCCGACAACTTGTGCATTTGGGAGATTCAACCACCCTCAAAATGATATA
>CAVLGW020000558.1:0-10327 GCA_963669155.1 Arbacia lixula
CCACTACCACTTTACCACCACCACCATGCACACCAGCAGCACTACCACCACCACCACTATCACTTTACCACCACCACCACTACTACCACTTTACCACCACCATCACCACCAGCACTACCATCACCACCACCACTATCACTTTACCACCACCACCACTACTACCACTTTACCACCACCACCATGCACACCAGCAGCACTACCATCACCACCACCACTCACTTTCACTCTACCACCACCACCAACCACCACCACTATCACTTTACCACCACCACCATCACTACCACTACATGTGACCACCATCACCATACCCTGTAATTCTCACAGCACCAGCATCTCATCACTTCAACGTAAGTTATTGCTGTACCGTATTCTGTACAAAGGCCAGTAAAACAAACAGTGCATGTATAATCCTGGACTGTTAATGGGGCCCCAAATTAAACTACACAAAGCTTTATTTTTTATTCATTATAGATACATTATTGTTTATTGCATTTTGTCCACAAAATGATCGCGCACAACGAATAATTGAAATCAACCAAGATTCTGTGATGAAATCTAATGATTTTATGAAAGAGCACCAGATGATATTTTTGCGCCCCCATAAAGTTAGTCTACGTTAAGTAAATTATACGCGGTCTGCGTTAAATCACCTTTGTGATCACGGGCCAATTTGTTTCTAAAATAGAACTTTAATCCATCTAAGTTAGCGGGCAATCTCTTTCAGGCCCGAATCGCTCAACTTGCCGTGTTTACATTGATGGTCCGTTATCACCGCGGCATATCGATCCCTCTTGAACGCGATTAACGCGTCGTGGGTATCAATAGCACAATACACGCTGGAGTGGGTCTATTGTTACCTCACGGCCTAAACCGCTGAGTGTTTGCTATGCACACACTACATTACACACAACACACAGACACTCAGCACGCCCCGTACACACCGCACGTGCAGCCAGCTTATTGATTGGAGACTCAAGTTTGCGGCTAAGACTAGCCAGTCGATAAGCTCAAGGTTCGGACGTGTTAACAAGATTACGGGAGATATAGACGTGTAACATGCACATCATGTTGGCTACGTGACAAGCTACTGGTGGAAGAGTAACATTATCTGTTATCAAACCGGTCGCACATTCACGATTCTTGCCAAATGGAACTTTCTTTCCAATCTGCGTAGATTCACCCGAGCGAATGACGCTACGTGATTTGTGTATTTGAATTCACGCACCTGTGCGCTGAGCGCAAGGCACCAATAAACTTCGTAAAGAGTTATTCGATTGTGGGCCGTTGTTACAAGCTACTACGAAGAGGGGTGTACCGTTACCCGTGCGACATTACTTTGGATATACTCAAGAGGAGCGTGTTTGTATCTGGTGATCACTCTAGTGCAAGTTGGTAACATGGGTGCGCGATGTCCGTAGCGACAGAAAGGTTGGATTTAATCCCAGAGAGCTTGGGCAACCATAACGGGCTTGTGTGCCGTGAGGTCCCGATGGATCGGCCCAGGCGGGACGGTGCGGGGGAATCTCGCCCTAGCAACCGGCCACGGGACCCACACCTCCACACCAGGGTCCACTCGGAGTCGGCCGTGGAGTTCTACAGACCCGGGGCTTTCAGTGAACGATCGTGGGACTCCAAGGCGAAGGTAGGATTCATGAAGGAGACTTGACGATCTACGGGCCAGTTGGAAAAAATACCTCACGTTTGTACCATATCATAGACATGGGATGTCTCTCTTTCTCTCTCTCACGCGCGCACACACACACACATTTTTTTTTCCATATTCTTTATTTGATTTCATTCCCATGATAAATAAACAATTTCACTTTATAACATACAATAACAAATACATAAACGTAATATTTCTATTGATTTGATAAACACAATAAAGCATGATTTACCACTTGTATATAAATATGTACATGTGCCATATTCCTCCTGAATATATGCAACATATTCCTCTAAAATAATAATCATTATAATACTAATAGATATGTATAAATGATAGTAAAACAATTCCATAAGAATGAAATCTTTTCTGATACCTCTTCCCCCCCCCCCCGAACATATCCATCCCCACACAAAACATGTAAGTCCCCCCCCCCCCCCCCCCCCCCCATGTCCGGTGTAACTGCCCCCATTCCCTCACGCGCTCAAGAAATACGGAAATGGAACTGATGCTGTCAGGCGAGCATTATGGATATTTAGAAGGGTAACCACCCAGAACAAATAAGAAAATACAAATGCTATAAGTCCTCTAAATGTTCAATTCTTCCCATTTATGTAAGTGTAACTCTAATTTACAACTTTTGATCGCTAACTTCTCTTCCCTATCTTTAAAGTCCGAAATCATCTTTAAGATTTTGTTCATGGAAGGAAGCATTCCTTTTGTTCTCGAAAAATGTATGATGTATTTTATGATAAGGATAATGGAATTGCACATTTTGATTCTTTGAGAATTTCCTTGGATCCCCATGAAAATAAATTTCCAGTTATTGATGTCTAATTCCTTTAAATTCAATCTATTTGTAATTTCTTGCCAAATTCTTTGAACGTGTGCACAAAACAGAAAAAGGTGTGAATACGTCTCATCCTCCTTTTTACAAAAGGAACACAATTTATCAGTTACAAATCCAAATCTAAAGAGGTGATCTTTAGTATATAGGGACCCATGTAATAACTTAAATTGAAATTCTCTATGCTTACAACAAATTACTGCACTTCTCGGTCTTAAAAATATCCTTAATTTCTTCCTTATTATAGTTATATTGATTATATCCATCTCGCACTTGTAAATTATATTCTTCCTGAAATGTTTTAATAAAGTAATTGTACACTTGTCTAGAGTTTAAGCTAGACAATTGACCTATTTGTCCTTCTATGTTTAATTTTATGCCAAAATTATGAATATCAATGCTCTCCTGTTTTCCAATCATCAGAAATGGCTTTAAACAAATCAAGAATGTTCAATAATAATTTGCTTTCAATTCCTAAAGTAAAAAAATGAGAACATGGTTTGATTTATTTTCCATTAGTTATATCATCTATTTGAATAACCCCTTTCTTCCATAGATCCTCATCAAGTATCATTTTGTTTCTTATGCAAATGTGTCTATTATTGAAAAGAATGGGATTATGTTTATTTTCTTCAAAATGTCTACATTTATCCAATTCTTGCCAGACCTTTAAAATTTCTCTATAGAAACAGACACACGCACAGACACTTTTTTTTTTCACACACACACGCACACGCACCCCTCCCCCACACACACACATACACACACCCAATTATTTAGGGCACAGGTGCACATGTGGGTCGATTACTGATGAATGGATTGATAGGTGGAATATTATCAATGGGAGAAACTTCCTTTTGTACCCCTAGCCAAACTTTGTCCCTGAACCTAACCAATCTTCACGCTAACCCTAAAATTAATCCTAAACCCTAAACCTACCCTCAAATCTACCTTGAATGCTACACCTCAAATTAAATCATGTGTATTAATTATCCATGTATTGTGAAAAGGAAGACTTCCCAATCGATCAAATGATTCCTGAATGAAGTGCTGGGGATTGGTTGATGGAATGATTTGTTTTTATTTAGGCCTGTATGCAAGCTTATAATTCCCACAATGAGAGTGTTCTAGCATGGACCTATCATGGATGGACTGCGCTCGGATAGACTTCCTTTGATCTATGAGGTCCGCCGCCTCATAACAATTCAAGACATTCAGGTGTTTTAAACAATTAGCTGTATTTCTAATTAGGTAGTGCCTTCCTCTGAATAATAAAAGACAATCTGTTTTGAGAAGCATGTCAACCGTTCAGCCTTCGCTGGGAGCTCGTAGCTGATCTATTTACACACACTGTGAATTAGTTTTGGGGTGAGCGAAGGGGAATTTTGAAAAAACTTGTAGAAAGAATTTGGTCCGTAACTTTTCCGGACACCTCCGCACACGAAATTGAGATTGTTTCCATGAAAGATTAAACACTCAATAAACAATTTACAAGATATTTTTAAGGAAATATGATTCGGAAATGTGCGATATGGAGGCATTTCTCTGGCATGTTTTCTACAGTATTCTCCTTTTATCACAAAAACGGAAGCAACAATATAATCTGAAATTCACAGAATCGTATCTTTATAAGATGTAATACTACTGCACATGCACTTCAGTTCATGAAGTGGTTCTGAAATCTTCTGCGCATACAGAATATAATTATATTCCTCAAAATGCATCCTACATTTTGTCATGCTTGTTTGGCGGCGGATCTCCCTCGATCAAAGAGCCAAACGCGTCAAATATTCCATTGTGATATCAATGCACGCGACTGCTGTAGGAATAAATTACACTTCGTGCTGACTCCATTCCTTACACCTCTCTGGTTCTAGCTAGCTGGGCTGGTGATATCATGCACCCTCTCATCGATTAATGGCTTAGCACTAAGAAGATTACCATTCATTTTCATTTATTTATTTAGTAGTCTTATTTACCCACGGTAGCCCCTTCAGTGGTTGAACACCAGAGGTCAATGCTATTGACATTCAACACAAAATGATCTACGTGTCTGTGTAATGCAAACAAATAACCTGCAAAGTTCAGCGAGAAATAATCATGATGAATTTGTTTTATGTCAGTGGACAATAATAGTTGAATATTTATCTCATATTGAATCACTTGTAAAAATGGTAACACTTGTAATGGTAAATGGTAACGACTTGTAACCATGTACATCTATATAGGCCTAAATATATATTTTTAAAAAGAAAGTCTAAAAATAATATATTTTTGCTATGAACAATAACAGCTGAAAAACATATTATTTGCATCAGATTTACCAAAATTGGCAATGGTGTCAGTTTTGCAGTAAACAAAATCGCAGTTGTAAAAACATATCAGCATTAATCTGCATTATCTGCATTAATTGAAAGACTGGAAGGCACATAGACAATGATGGACAGAACATCAATGCACCATGTGTGAGGTTCAAGGAAGCACATTATCAATAATTGAATCATTGCAGCAATTGATGATTTGAGTTTAAATTGTAACAATTGTAAAGTCAATAACTATGTAAATTTAAATTTCTTATCTTGAGTAAGGAGTATATTCCTGTGTACATGGGCATCTCATTTGAATGATTTGGGACTCCACAATATCATACAACACAGCTCCACACCACACCACACCAACCGTTAGCAATCCCCTTTAACATTTCCCCCCACAATCACTACTACTACCCCCCCCCCCCCCCCATCACCACCACCACCACCACAATAACCAACTCCATCAGAATGACCACAGTCATTACTACTGCCATTCTCCATGATGTATGTAACTACCACCATCACCATCACCATCAGCAACAACAACAACAACTTCATCATCATTCCCGACACTACGACCACCACTAACACCATTGCCAATATCACATTCCCATCAACATCCGTATCATCAACATCAACACCACATTTTTTTGTGACAACCACCACCACTATCACTATCACCACCATGTCAAACCCTATCTACACCACCACCATCATTATCACTACACCTATTATTACGACGGCCAAAATGCATCACAGTTATGAACTATAAATACAACCAAATCACTACTACCGTCTCCATCGCCCCATCTCTCAAGTCACCCCACCCCCACCACCACCACCTCATCTCCCTTTTCCCTCCACGCACCCCCACCACTACCACCCTATCTCACCAGAGTCACCCCCACCACCTCCCCCACCACCACCCCCAACACCACCCCCACCACCACCACCCCCACCACCCCCACCCCCACCACCACCACCACCCCCAACACCACCCCCACCACCACCACCACCCCCACCCCCACCACCACCACCACCCCCCACCCCCACCACCACCACCACCACCACAACCACCACCACCACCACCACCCCCACCACCCCCTCCACCACCACCCCCAAAACCCCCTCCACCACCACCACCACCACCCCCACCACCACCCCCACAACCTCCACCCCCACCACCACCACAACCACCACCCCCACCAACACCCCCCCACCCCCACCACCACCACCACCACCCCCACCACCACCCCCACCACCACCCCCACCACCACCCCTAACACCACCCCCACCACCACCACCACCACCACCACCCCCCACACCCACCGAGACGACGACCACCACCACCACCCCCACTACCACCACCACCAATACCCCCACCCCCACCCCCACCACCACCACCACCACCACCCCCACCACCACCACCCCATCCCCATGTTCCCCTCCATGCCCAGAGTCTCGTTGTTTGAGCTGTGACAGTGACGCACGTCTCCTATAGGTCACATGACTGCTGAGTGCCATCTTTGAATCTTATCTGAAACCAGATCGTGATACCTCAAACACACAAAACCATGGCAACGCTGTAAACAATTCCCTGCCCTCCGATAAAATGCCGACCTCTGGTCACTCTGCGCGACCCTAGCTCCAGAGAAAAGAAGGCGGGAATCTCCCGATCGTAGCACACAAATGTCACAAACACTGTGCTTGTGAAGAGGAGAGCGGAACAGTAAATCAGATATAGCTTATAGAACAGGTCGTTATAGGAATGCCTTTGCATGCAATATGCAATAAATGTTTGTTTTTACAAGGGTTGAGAATGTAGATGCTGTCGAGAGAGATTCACGAGATCTGTAAAGGTGATTGGTGTCGGTATTCCATGAAACTCGTAGTCTTCATGCGACACGAACATGAGGACGATGTAGACTTGTGAGAAGAAGGGGTAGAACAAAAAAAAAAATCAGGAAACAAAATAAAGGAGTAAGAGGAACAACAGAATATAGAAGGAGATGGAGGAGGGGGAGGGGGGGAGGAGGGGGAGGGAGGGGGGGGGGAGGGTGGGGGAGAGGAGGAGACGATGAAGGACAGGTAGAACGGAAAGGAAGGTTGTTGTGAAGATGAAGGCAGTGCTGATAAACTGAACTTGAAAGGGTTGAACCGTGAAATGGAATGTACACGTACATGAAAATGTTACCATGGTTACCATGGTTCCGTGGAAGAAACTTTGTATTCAAACGCTTGTTAATGATAAAAACAGTCTTTTGGAAGCAAAAAGCTCTTTGTAGCTTAAGAAGATTATTCATGCACTACGCAGCTTTAAACCCCTCAAAAAGGCTCTGCAACTCAAGTTTAAGAGCTTAGATATCGACGATTGCTCCATTATCGTACGTGACTGTGATATCATTATTAAACTTGATTATTCCTCTTCACATTAGTATGTCATTTGCTATGATTAAGCAATCATTCATGGAATGTGTAGTATTCCCGAATATGGGGCAAAGTCACGCATGAGATGTTGTAAAATGCATTGTTTTCAACAGCGAAGGCTCCGTTTCTTTTGAAGATTCAATGTGTTTAAATAGTGTCAACTTGAGAATGAATGTTCACGCATCGCCGCATCAACACTGAAAACTCATTTCATGCACAAAACAAACCGTCTGTTTATGGTTCTATTATGGTGTCCAAAGTACTGAGGTCACTATCTGCAAGAGGCCTTTTGTTTACATAAAACATATTTTATAACTTCCCTATTATGTTAATTCTGCAGCTCTATGTTTCTGTGTTTATTAAACCCAACATAACTTCAGGGTGGAGTTTATTTTTTAAGCCAATTTATATCTCACGCGTGAAATTAGTATAAGCCAGATATTACTCTGAGATAAGGTTCAGCTTAAAAAAATCTGTTAACCGAAGCAGAAAAGTATTACTACTGCTACTCAGGAAGTTGAGATGGTATATTTCTGAGAATTCTCCGGCCGTAGTCCTCGGGGATGCGTCATCGCTCGACTTGTTTGCGTTGATAAAATGCGTCTGGAACTTAGACTACCAGTATCCCTGTCAGAGCAAACTCACAAGCAAACACCTCTGCAGGTCTGATTCCTAGACTAGTTATTTTCCTCCACAGGCGATGAAGGATATTGTCTGCTTAGTCTGTTGTCGTCGCGAAAAGTAATTACTGTGGCTCGTATTCAAACCACAGGTTTCACGCAAACAAGGAACTACACCTGGGCTAACTTAAAGTGACGCCAAATAAAACAACCTAAAACATTATTATAGGTTCACTGAAATTGATTTTGTTCTTGGAATCACTGTAATTTATTGAGTTTGTTCACAGAATAAATAAAGCGAATAAATGAAATCACTCTCTGCTGAAAATCAATGATCTGTTTCTCTGACAGCATCAGATGATTTATTTTGCGCCCAATCATATTATTCGACGCTTAGTACTGTACGTGGTCTACGTGAAACCGTCACTGTGAATACATGCCTTTGCATTTCTAAGGATATTTATAGAAATATATGTCCATTCTTTTTGAACAAGGTTTGGTTTGGTTTCGCCACTCAATATTTCTGACTGGCAGCTGCTTTATGTATATGCGATAGCGTCGTGTCCACCTCGATATCACAGTGAGCATGCCTGCATTTCAGCTTTCGCATGATTGTTTTATAAGGGCTACCATACTATAATGTGATATTTGTTGTTGGGTTCTTGTGGGCGAGGTATGGGCCGATGTGAAGTGAGGGACGCAAAATGTTTGCAAATAGAGAATAATCGATATTCAACTCATAGGGATGACACCCCCGGTTTGCCGCGTTGCCAATAATCATGACAATTACTATATTTAATCAGTGTGTCGCGTCTTGATTGCAACCACCAATCTCGACCAAAACACGGACAAAAGGAAAAGAGAGAAAGCACCGAGAGGTGAATAGAGTGCAGTACCTGTCGGTTTGATGAATAGCGAGGGATCGATCGCGCGTGACTTTAGAAGACTTCTGTCCATTTGATCATCTCGTGCCTTCAGCACAATGCACTGTAGAACTGTGGAGCGACTGGACCAAGTCAGCCTACCTTCCAGGCAGCGGTGGACATTTATAATCCCAGCTGAACAATAAAGTCTAGAGGGTCTACTCATGAGACTAGTCCCTTTATCATTCTCCTCTCTGCTCGAGTTGGCCAACATATCGAGAATGATTAGTCTACTACAGCCAGACCCCTCCATAGAATAGTTGAGATTATAAATACCCAGCAGTCTGGGAGACAGGCTAGAATGTTAGAGACGCAGGCAGGGACTCTATCTGGTGTCTGCGCCCTCCCTGCGACCTCCCTGCAGGCCGGTATGTCACAAACATACTTCATGTATACACCAATGATTAAGTGACGAATCAAACAGCCGATCTGTCGATCAAATTATTTTTTCCTGGAACAATGTACAAAGGAAAACTTTGCAACATTGTAAATTGAAAAACAGTTATAGTTTCATCGAATGGAATCGGTACTTTGTTATAAAAAAAAAACTGATTTTAAAAGCTTACGATCTAAACAAACTTTTGAATACATGAGAAAACAATAGTGAGAAATAGTGAGAAAAAGAAAAAAATGAGAAAAAAATGAGAAAATAATGAGAAAACATGAGAAAACAATAGTAAGCTCACATTGTTTCTTTGACGGATTTTGGTTCAAGGGGGAGTTGGTGTGTGGAGGATGGGGTGGGGTGGAGTGGGTGGTGGTGGTAGGGGTGGTAGGGGGTGGTAGGGGGTGGTAGGGGGTGGTTGGGGGGTGGTAGGGGGGTGGTTGGGGGTGGTTGGGGGTGGTAGGGGGTGGTAGGGGGTGGTAGGGGGTGGTAGGGGTGGTAGGGGGTGGTAGGGGGTGGTAGGGGGTGGTAGGGGTTGGTTGGGGGTGGTAGGGGGTGGTAGGGGGTGGTAGGGGGTGGTAGGGGGTGGTTGGGGGTGGTTGGGGGTGGTAGGGGGGTGGTAGGGGTGGTAGGGGGTGGTAGGGGTGGTAGGGGGTGGTAGGGGGTGGTTGGGGGTGGTAGGGGGTGGTAGGGGTGGTAGGGGGTGGTAGGGGGTGGTAGGGGGTGGTAGGGGGTGGTAGGCCTGGGATGGCTTGGTTGGGATGAGGGGGTGGGGTGGGGGCGGTATTATACTTAAGGATCTCACCAGTAGCGTTTGTGACTTGAGTAGCAGCTCTCGGATAAACGAACCCTGTTTAATTTTCAGATTAACGAGGCATACGAAATGTGTGTTCGGAATAACGAACCCTCGAGATAACGAACCTCACCTCACCCCCATAACCCCCCCCCCTCCCCCCCCCCCCCCCCCGGGTAATAATTGTTCATGTATTGGTTGGTGTGGTCAATTGGCCTTCAGAATGAGACAATACATCTCAGCTGACAAAGGCGACATGCATACGCTCCTTTTCATTCTGTTACGTAATCCTGATGATGAATATGAGATCTATACACGCAATGGAACCAACGCAGCGGCAATTGATAATATAAA
>CAVLGW020000559.1:7500-10281 GCA_963669155.1 Arbacia lixula
CTTTTTATTGATCAGAAATGATATTTTTTTTGCTTAAAACATCCTTGACCTTATTTTTCAAAAACGTAGAACACTAATCAGTAAAACAATAGTTTCGATATCAAACAACTGATATAGAAAAAGCAGCAATCTGAAGGCAACAGGTCATCGTCTGTCAAGGTACTTGATTAGCTATTTATAAACTCAACGTAACAAAAGGAAATGGATTTCAAAGAATTCCCATAGTCATCTATACCGGTACCTGGGCCATTGAGAAGATTAACCTTAACTAGTTATAGAAATCGATATTATTTCTCTATTTAATATTGTCTGCATTATGAAATGATTTTGTGGGGCATAAGTTTGAAATTTGATTGTACAACATCACTTAGGCTCAGCCCTCTTTTTAATGCCAAATGCCAATACCTAAAGTGAAATGTAAAACTCGGATGTCTAAATTTGAGGAATATTATCCCAACCATACTGTGGTGTATTACTCATGTAGCCCTAGAAACATAATCATTATTTGTAATGCTTGTTCCTTTGTTATCATTTTTGAAAAATTATTTTTTTACATGAATATACTCATGGACTGCAAACAAGTTAAGGCTGTGCTTAAGGATAGAGAAACAAACAGTGGGTGGTGCTTGAAGTGATGGATAAGAGAGAGAGAGAGAGAGAGAGAGAGAGAGAGAGAGAGAGGGGGGGCAGAGAGTGGGGGAAAATAAACTTATATCATGTAGGTACAGAGTAAGAGAACGAAATAGAGAGAGAGAGAGAGAGAGAGAGAGAGAGAGAGAGAGACATAGACAGAGACAGAGACAGGGAGACAGCCATACAAACATACTTAAACACAGTGAAGGTTATTTAAATCACGAATTGGTTAATGCAAAACTGCAGTTGTGTTATATGTGCAATTGCGTAAACGCAGGCTTATCTCGTTTCCAAAAACAGTCCTACGCGTATAAGCAAATAGATGTAAAACTCCCATTTCCCCATCATAAGTGAAACAATAGTATCGGTATCTAACAATTACTGATATCGGAAAGCACAAATCTCAATTAAGGCAATAGGTCAGTCGTCACTCTGTCAATGTACTTCGGATACTATTTATAAACTGAACGTAACAACCATAACAAAGGAAATAGATTTCGAAAAATCCCGTAGTCCTAGCGTTATATGGGTTAGTGATGAGGATGACGTAAAGTACATGTAGTTAGATAATATTTTCGTGACATTTTTCTGTTTGAAATTTGGCTGCATTAATGTATACAACGTACATTATTATCTTTATCTGATAGAGGAATTAGGCTGTAATTTGATAGTGCAAAATGATCAGGCACAGGCCTTTTTTTTAATCACAAAAGTACTGCTGTTTAAATATATCGCAAATAATTTTATCATCATAGCTTGTGCGTTACTCGTGTACGAAAACATTGTTTGGATATGTAGTATTCCTTTCCTTTTTTTTTCTTTCTATAATACATACTTACTATTTAGACCACAACGATGAGCATTGCCGCAGA
This sequence comes from Arbacia lixula, assembly GCA_963669155.1. NCBI lineage: Eukaryota > Metazoa > Echinodermata > Echinoidea > Arbacioida > Arbaciidae > Arbacia > Arbacia lixula. The sequence continues at coordinate 9,006 of CAVLGW020000559.1, forward strand.
CCCTGGGCTATAGTAGTGGTTTATTGCCATTTGGTCCAACTTCCCAGTTGGTTCAATCACCATTTCGTCTATAAGGAACCCTTTTAAATACCGTTTTAGATTAAAATACTTATTTAACTTATCAACAACTCTAATCTACACCGTAACCTCAAGCGATCCAGACCCCCTACCCTAACCCTAACCCACTCTCAGCATGTGGACCAACGGGGATTGGGACCAAATGGCAAATCATAATAATAGTACTGGATGATTATTGATGTGATGAAAGAGATGTATTTTTAAGCGGGTCGCACTTTATGCACCGTATTTCTACCTATGGGAAGTTGACACAATTCACGTTATCACTATAAAGCGTAGCCCAGCTACATAACAAAGGTAGGCCCTACAGCGTTAAATGAAAACATTGAAAAAGGATAATCGGCCTATAAATTTGTTTGGGAGGTAAAGTTAACTCGTCCACTCGCCCAGTAAGGCCCTAAGTGCGCCCCGCCCCATAGGTGCGCCACGCCCCCCCCCCCCCCACGTCCCCCCCCCCCCCACCATCTTTAGTGCGTATTTTAATGTTGAAGATCCATGGTAGATAGGAACTTCTGCGTATTTTGTATAGAGAATGGTGTATGGATGGCTAAAATCCCAACAATTCAAACTGGTCCATTAAGAGCCACTGAACCAAAAATAATAGTGCAGTGAACCGAGCTCATCAGCCGATCGCCGATTCCGTTTCGTAAATAGATCGTTTATAAATAGCAGGTGTAGGCTTGTAGTATGTGAGAATGTTGGAAAGTGTTCCTGTCGTGTTCCTGTCGTGTTCCTGTGCGTGACACGAGGTAGAACAAGTTTCGAAGATGCGGTTTATGTCGTACAATGTGCTTGTTTAACAGTCAATACTCCGCAAATTTGCATGTGCGTTATACGTACACAGGCAGTAGCTGCAAGTGGCTGAGCCGGTAACCTGTGTGTAACCAAGAATGGAGGTCTGTAAAAGTATATCTATAGTTCATACCAGTTTTAAAATTCAGTATTGAATGTTGTTGTTATAAACATCATCCTACTGATTGGCGAACTGCTCCTACGGTTCTGTGGAAGAATTACGATGACCTTTCAAACACAGCCGTGCCGCAGATCCTCCAGGACGGGATCGCGGAGTCCAGTGCCGGGGAACTCCCCGGTAGAACGGCATACCCTGTCCCGCTGGGTAGCCCTGGGCACACTCGACCGATGTCCTTTGCTGGCTGTAGATAGGTAATGACTAGCAATGCCATCTCTCTGTGGCTAT
>CAVLGW020000560.1:0-10271 GCA_963669155.1 Arbacia lixula
CATACACACACATACACACAAACACACACATTATATCAGAATTATTTTCACTTCTTCTACCCTTTTCTTCATCATTGATTGCTATGAATTTTTACCGTTTGTGATAACAGTAGTTAGGTGTCTCAAAGGCAAATATAAGCGTAAACAATTGTGAGTTGGGGTAGCCAGGCCTACCGATAACAGCACTTCACTGAGGAGTATGATAGTCATACAATATGCCCATAGCACCCAAAAATAAAGCGCTTTTATCACTCAATGATATCCACAAACTATATTACAGAGGTGATACATTTTTACGCAGACAAACAAAGGGCAAAACAAAAACATTGTTTTAAATAGGACATTGTTTATTATTTTTAGCACACATACACAAAAAGTAGTATGATTGAGTGAAAATGCACCAGACATCAATTTAAAGCCAAAATAGGTGAGATAAGACGACAAATCATACAATATTTTATAAATTAAAATGTTAACGTGGACTATTAAGAGCTCCTAATTCATAATAAGTGCAATAGGCCTACTTGTTTTATTCACACAAATGACTATATTTCTGTTTTACATTTGCAGCATTCGATGAGGTAACCAGCCTTCATACTTTGCTACAATATAACATGAACAGCCATGCATCTTTCTTTCTAGTAGCAGTATTTGCCTGATGAGAAAGAGGAATATGGCGTAGTGCATCAGTCCGTTGTACGGAGGGAAAGTGTCTAATCCCTTCCCAGCCATGACATGCAAATGGTTTTAAGGTATTCAAATCCACTGCACTACATACTATTAGTCGCTATCTTAACACATATATATGCCTATATAATAGAAAATGGTTTTTTCAAAATCCTGAGTGTGAATTAAAGCCGCTTCCAATATTGACATTTTCATGGTCCTTTATTAAATGTCATCTTGGTTAACATTGCCCTTTCCTTTTCATTTTTTAGGCAAATTTAATACTTCTTCAATGTTATGATTGTCCATCATTTTGAAGACATTTGTGCACACCATATAAACACTTATGTTTGGTAGGTTTGTGAAATAAAGTATAGCTCCAAGGCCCAAACAATTGAAAACAGTGAAAGAATTTGAAAAAACATTATATATTATGAAAGAAAAAAACTCTTTATAAAATCAACAGTTTCTAAACAATTTACAACACATGTTGATTTGCTTTGATAATAACTACGTATGCAACACATGCATATTAGCGTTGCGTTTAGCATTGGATTATACAAAATGAATCTGTGAGAAATAAAATCTAAGACTACTCTTCTTTGCATAGACTATCCTCAAGTGATCTCCGCATTTTGGCAAGCATGCAAAAATGCAGAATAACTGTCAAATTTATTATAAAAATAGATAATCAACGTTGAATAAAATTTCGTAAAAATATAAAGATTGTATAATTTTCCTTTGTATCTCACAATAAGCCAGGGTGCTGTGAATAGAAAATAGATTGTAAATCAGCGACATTTTTATTTTTCATATTGCATTTCACTTTAGCAACACATTATTCTCTCCATTAACACACTTAAATAAGGAATAATATATACATATACGTGAAATGCTTTGTAAGATGTAATATTCATGCAGCAGGAAATTACACATTCCTACAGAAACAACATAATTATGATGTATGTGTGTGATTGGAAATTACTAGTATCGTATTTTTATCTTCAATAGCTAATTCGTGTTAGGAAATGATTTCTGTCATAAAGACATGTCCACTTTTTAGATACTATTTTGTTTATTCGTATGTAATATTCTCACAAGGTTAACCATTTAATGCCATGCAATAATGTCACCTCATTGACTAATTCGTGATCAGCCGAGATGATTATGGATGATCATGCAACTTTCCATTGTGAATGCGTCGGTCTGGCATGCTCTTTGATGTTTACAACACATTTTAGGTAATGGTGACGTAGTAGCTTCTAATTCCTTACAAATGACACAATGCGGCCACTTGGCAATCACTTACCCAAAGAAAATCGTTTGAATGAAGCATCACTAAACAACACAATTTGTTTTATGGTTATTCCCATGGATTAGATTTATAAGTGCCATGTGACCGTTGCGCAACAGCAGCATTCTTCAAATGGATTATGACTGAGTTTATAGAGAAATACATTATGGACTCGATTTCCACAGTAAAGAGAGAGGCAGAGGGAGAGGGGGGTAATTTCTATCTTGTTTGAAGTAGAGCAGTTCACTCTTCATAGAAAGAAGTATACTTAGAAATCAACCACGTTTCATCAAACACCATTTCATGACAAATCCACTCCACTTCTCAGATTTATTAAAAAAGATTCAGAAACGATTCTTCAAGTCAATCCCCCAATCCAACAATTGATTTGAAGATATTATTCAAAGTTGAAAATCCTTCAAGCTTCTCACGACCACCATTTTTAATTACCAATCTCCTTATAACCCACGTTATGAATATAGATTTCAAAGAATTGACTTTAAATTCGGCAAACAATCACATCAATATGAGACGGCCAATATGAGACGTCATGAATTATCACCAGAAACGAAGCACGTACAACATTGTTGAAAATGATATTGCAATGAGAAGTATCTCGACTGAAACATATTCAACCAACAAACCACACAAAGCATTATAATTATTTGCATAATTGTGTAAACTTACTTGTATTATATAATCAATCGTTATGTACAGTGAAAGAAGTGTAGCTTGCGTATAATGAACGAATACGATAAATACCAATGACGCTAGTCTTATTTGCCGCGATGCATATTTGCAAATACGGTGCATTTACTTTATGAAAGTAAAATAGCTTCGAGCCACAACGTGAATGCCAATAGAATAGTGAGTGCTTGTGCGTGCAACCTCAGCAATGATTCCTCTCCTCCAAAATCCCTATTGCAAATTCGATGCAAATTGCACAAAATATATTCGATTTAAACAATGTATAACGTGATGAATGTAAAAAGTGAACTTAAATTGCAATGTTCCATTTGCACTTTACTGTCTCTTGACTTAATCAATGATAGCACGATGAAAAAAAATGATGTTGACTATTACCTGTATGTCGCCATAAGCTCACATTATAATGATGTATCTAAAATAATTATGGTCAGTCCGAATTTATTTCTAGTGTTGCAAATATCTCTATGTTTGCCTATTTTACTGACGACAAAAATAAATGTGAAAGTCAGCAATAAGAATAATCCTTACATATGCAAATTACGCCATCACCTGCTACGTCAAACAAATCCCGAACCAGAGAGGTTGTGTCACGATCAACATGGACACCCCATTATGAAATCAAGTCAAAAGGTACGCGGTTGGCCTACATGATAAAATTCCTGTCCAAGTTGAAGTTGAGCTCAGCTCTTATACAGTTTTGAAACAGGACCTGCAATGACCATACAAAGAACTGATATGGGTTAGCTTGCCCGGCAACGCCACCACCTCACCCCACTGGAACCCCGCCCTTTTATTTTGAGCACAATGACATAGAACCGTTAGGGAAGGGGTACCCCATTCTTGGAAAATTAAAGTTCAATTTGGCATCCCACGATCTAATTGTCTCCTCACGGTGAATTCACCTCAGCTCTAAAGAGCGACAATAAAGAGCAGAAAAACTACGCAGGGGCTGTGCACGAACAATAACTGCGCCGTTATCACAAAACAACGTGCAGTGTGAACAGCCCCCGTAACGTAGCCTCTTCTATACCCGCTTAACCATGTTAACACCCGACGCCCTTGCCGAGCCTGTTCTTCCGCGCCCAGCCCTGCTGCTGCAGTCGGCGATGTGACTGCCTCTCGGACACCCAGTCGGGGGCGATGATGAAGTGACGGCGGAAGGCGGGCTGGGTCATCATGAAGTGGCTGTTCTCGTGGCGGTAGTCCTCTGAGACGATGCCTAGACTCAGCCGCTTGTTCTTGGACGGTTTGGTCTGGTGGCGCGCGCCCTGTGCCCTGGGCAGCGACACGGCCTGCGCGAACTCGCGCGCGTCCATCACCGGCTCTTGTCTGCATTGGGGAAAGCGAATTAATAAAAGGGATAAGAGGTCAATTATAGTATTCATCAAGTTTGTGAGATTGGCGATTTAAATGAACCGTTTTACTTCATTTGGATGTCAGCTAGGATATTGCACATACCTTCCTGTTAATAACGTGTTATAGGCTATAGCTTGGATAATCTTCGCTTCCTGCTCATCTTCTTAAACTTGAAAGACGTAATTAGGCTACTTACACTAACTTCCATTACTTTTGTGTTTATTTAGTTTTGCTTCTGGCGTGGTTCATGGATTGGAGTTCAGAAAATGAAAGGAAAGTTTGTAAGATGAATGCAGGCGTGGACCCCTCCTCTTTCACTAAATATTATAATCAGCACAATGAGATAATTGATTATCAAGCATACTTAACTTCCTCCATGGTAGTTCACTTGCTTGAGAACAATGAAAAGACAAAAGACAAACTTACAGGTTTAATTTCTCCCGGAGCTGTTTCATCCACTCCTGCACCTGGGAGTCTGCCCTGCCGTTGCGGCTGGGGACTGCTTGACGCGGGGCTGGGGACGGCGGTATGTACACATGGGTAGCTGCTGGCGCCCTGCCACCGGCTTGCCGCGATGCTAGGCCGCTGCGGCCCCGCGGAGAATGTGATGGCGTAGGAGCCTTGGGCCTAGACAGCGGGGTCGGCTGGGTACCATTCAGCGTCTGCAGCATGTTGTACGCCACGTCTTTTTCTGGAGTGGGCAGATTTTATGAACATATAATGTGAAATAGTTTTTCATTGACACGATTGACAGCATGTTGTACGCCACGTCTTTTTCTGGAGTGGGCAGATTTTATGAACGTATAATGTGAAATAGTTTTTCATTGACACGATTATTAACTTGCAACAAGAGTTGATGAGAATTGATTATGTAATTATGAAACACATTCTCGCACACACAACATACACTTGTACGCATACGAGTACATGCACTCTCACAAAAAGAAGTCATGTTCAAGACAGGAATAGGCGTACACTTTTTAAAAGTTTGTTTTTATTCATTATTTCGTCAAAGAATAACACATCCTTGTGTGGACATTCATACTTTCCCCTATGTCTCCCTCTCACCATTAGTAGCTCTCTCTCTCTCTCTCTCTCTCTCTCTCACACACACACACACACGCACACACACACACACACACAAACAAACACACTTTTTCTTTTTCATATTTGATTTCAATCACATAATGAAATAAACTATTTCACTTTATGACATAGAATAACAAATACATAAGGCGTAATATTTCTATTGATTCGATAAACACAATAAAGCACACACAAATAAACACACACACACACACACACACACACACACACACACACACACACACACACACACACACACACACACACACACACACACACACACACACACACACACACACACATACACACACGCACACATACACGCACACGCACCTACGTACCAACACCCAAACATGTCTTACCGAATTCAGTTGCGCCCTCCACCCATGCCTTCATGCGCGGCCCGAGCTGGTTGTCCGTTGCAGCGCTTGGTTTCCTGGACGGTCGCTGTCGATACAAGAAATTAGATAACACTCACAATTCCAAAGCCCACCACTCTTAGCACAACTCCGTTGCAAACATTATACATTACTAGTTATATCTAGATGTATGCATTACATATTTTTATATTACATAGAAATATTCCATACCAGAAAAACAGTAAAATTATTTACACTCCACCCCCAAAATGGGATAAATTGCGCTTTAAAACCAGAAACAATGTTATTCCATTTGTAATCAGATTTATATTGAAGCTTCTGTTAAAGTTAACCTAGAAAGTTAACAAAAAAAATACCGAAAGCAAAAAGAGTTAAAATCCCGTTCTACTGCCGAAACAGAATCAAAAGTGATACCCATCATGGAAAGAAAGAAAGTACCGTGTGAGATCACGAGAGAGGTTTACGGTACACCATCATGACCATTGTGAGATGTGAAATGTGTGAGATGTTATGTTAGGTCAAATTAAGGTGCATATTGTCCTTATCATGATGACAATGATGATGAACTCGTGGCATGGATCACGGAAGACCTATCTGGCCAAGACAACCCTCTTCTCCCCATGCCCCCGCCTCTTTTCTTTGTTACGTCACGGTGGTTTACACCAATTTCGAAATCAGCCGAGAACATAGGCTACCGATGTTTTTCCACGATCGTATCGATATCTGATAACGATAACGATGGAGGTTACACCAACTCACCGCTTGTTTGATTTCTCGAGTCGCATCAATATCATTTTCATCAAGGACATCCTCCCATTCGTCTTCCTGTTAGTCAGTGCAAAACAGTTAGGTTGTGAGGAAAATTAGAAGGACAGAAAAACCAATCCACCACGAGTATTAAGTGCACAGCAAAAGTCTAGTTAGCGAGCAAAATACCAAAATACACGTTGAATACTATTTAAAGCTCCTTAATTCCAATGTTTACAACTCAATCATTCTTCAGCGTACGTAATCGCGACAATGTTCAAAGACCCGTTTGTACAAACAAACTGAAAGGAAATAAAATACATTTGATACTAAGGCTTACTGAAATATCATACTTTAGGAAGTATCTTGGAAGGGAATAAAATATCTAAAAAGTATCTAAAAATAAATAAAAATGTTGAAACAACTCTTTTTGACGATGCAATTGAAAATCTACTGTTGTACTTTTTAAGGAGGACACGTTGATACATTTTTTGTCAGGGAATATATCAAAACACACTTTTAGTAAGTTGTTAATGAAAAAAAAAAACATTTCCCATCGGTGTAACACAGTCCCACACAACATGATCAAATGTTGTTAGTTGTGATCATGTAGTTTTTGTTTAAATAAGGACGCAAGATGCAAATTGTGAAACAAAGTTTTTTATCATAAACTGGCAAATCATATCACACTCATCACAATCTGCAATCTGTTGACTTGCTAAAATAACAAAATTTCTTTATTTGTTATACCCCTACGACCACCACCAAGGGGGAAGGGGGGGGGGGGAGGGAGGAGGGGGTAGGGTCAAAATCTAAATCACGACTATAATACCTTGGATGTTTCCAAATATGGTAGAAAAATGTTTATTTGAGCCTTAAAAGCAAAAGAAATATGAAACAAAAAAGGACTCAGACAAAGTAATACAAATATATTTTTTTATCTGTTTGTATTCGCATATAATATGCCGTGTTGAGTTGTTATGCTACAATAAATCGCTTTATTAATAGAATGTACATCATCAATATTTCATGCATTTAAAAAAAAATAAAATGAAACTCAGTTGTGCAGTTCACATTAAACATTTCTTTAAATGAAAAGGATTCCACGCCCCCTCGCTTTGACTTGAGTAAAGGTCACCATGGTTATAATATATGAATATATACCACAACAAAATATGAATCAGTGATGTCATGTGTGTAGTGAATGTTAAAGTAAGCATGGTTATAATGATATTAGTGTTTCATTTCCAAGAACAGGTTCTACGGTGTAGAGTCCCTTCCTTTCCAACGCGTTGCTGCAACCAAAACTTGCTCCGGACACATAGACTTAATGCTTCCTTCTGGAGAGTCCAGACTGTATTAGTTGTCTTTGCAGAAACGCGCCAGAAACAAACATAAATATACTCCACCGTCTAGAACCCAGAACATCCGTTTCCCTTACATATTCATCCCAATGAAGATTAATTTCCCTTTTGTTCCATTTACAAATAACGATAAATGAAGGCAGATTTTGCATTCATGGTTACTAATTAGTAGCATTTGATTAATATCCGTTATTATATGTTTTCTACCGCGCCCATCTGCTATTATTGTTGTAGGTATTATGATGAGTAATGTTATCGTCTAGTTATAATGGTTATATCATTAGCTCATTATCATTACACACGATGTTATGACTGTGATTATCATGCTATTACCGTATAGCATTTTTACGAATATATATATTATTATTGCTAGTTGTATTACTAATTTCTTCAACATTAGTAACAACCACTCCATCTTACCTGTACTGGGGCGGTCTTGGCTCTGTAGAGCACGGGTTTCGGCTGGCCCGACCCTGCCCGAGATGCTGCTACCTGCGCCTCGTACGCCACCGACTTCGGCCTCCGCTGTCCAGGCGGGGGCGTCGGGGGTGTGTGCGTCCGTTTCGTGTTCTTGTTATTGCCAGAGGCTGTCATGGCGTCCGTGGTGCTGATGTTGAGCAGTGGCTTACGCTGGGGCGTCTTATATCGGGTTTGAGCGGAGGGTGTGGCGGGGGCGTCGCCGTACGTCTTGGCCGCGGCTTTATAATGATATCCTCCTGTAATAACAACAGTTGTATCATTTCAAGGATTAAACTACATAAACACGGTGTAACCTGGGAATCGGATACTAGGTTGTAATCTGATAATAGATTATTGATAATCTGATCATGATAAAACTTCCTTTCTTCTTCCTTTTCATATTCTTTGGTTTCTTCTCTTTTCTCTTTTTTCTGCTTCATATGATTCTTATTCTTTCTCTCTTTCGCATTCAACGATGTCCAACGACTTGTTTTATAATATATAATACGTCGATCGTATTTAGGTCACTAGATAAAGAACAAAAGTAAACACAATACTAGTAACACTGATGATGAAGAAGAATAAAATCACTTACTCTCTCGTTTGTTTTCCTGCTTATCAGCTTGTTGGCTTCTCTCCAGAATGTTGAGAGATGACGCGATGAAGGAATCTATTTTTACACCTTGATGGAGAATAATTAAATGAGAAATGTATAAGGTAGTTGAAAGATTTGCCATTAAAAATATTAAGGATTATCTGGTGACTGGTCTCTACAAACATGACAAAGAAACCGCGAACACATCGCCTCTAGCCCTCGATTCGAATATGATTGACCAAATTTCTTTTACACTTTATCAAGTGTATGTATACTTATTGCAACATAGAAACGATGGATGGATTCATTGGTGTAACGTTGCACGATAATAACGCTTAGTTCAACTTTACAAACAATGTCAAAAAGTCCTAACTTCATAATTATATGATGATGATGTGATGATTTATACCTGGTGGATTATGGGCATGAAGGCTGCGGCCCGGGCCGGCACTCCCATGGCCTGGTTCGGGCAGGGACTGGCTGAGTTGAGCGGGGTGGTCGCGGTGCTCCATGATGTGTTTGATGTTGGAGTAGTTGCCATTTCCGATGGACTTGAGGACATAGTCCTGGACAGCTCTCTGGACCCGGTGCTGCAAGGCCGCCTGGGCGTCCTGCTCCTTCAGGTTCCGCGGCTCCAGGAAATCCTGCGAGAGAGAAGGATAGAGAGAGAGAGAGAGATAGAGAGAGAGAGAGAGAGAGAGAGAGAGGGGGGGGGGGGCAAGGTGAGAGATATAACACATTAATCATGTGGAAATTATATGTATATTGATTTAACACCGATGTTGATTTGAAATGCTGACTTTATCTTTGAAGTGACAAATTGGAAAATTATCCTGAGAGAGAGAGAGAGAGAGAGAGAGAGAGAGAGAGAGAGAGGGGGGGGGGGGGAGGGGGTTACTAGTAGGGAGAGATAGATATAAACAATGACAGGTAAGAGAGAGAGAGAGAGAGAGAGAGAGAGAGAGAGATGGGGGGGGGGGGGGTTACTTCCTACAATGTGAAAAGTTTAGTGTGAAAAACAGTGACATGATCATTTTGTAGAGGAATTCTTGAAAAAGTAATTCGTACCGAGCACTGGAATTTTGATTGGTCAACAAAATTTGATATTGTGTAGATATTAACTAAAGATGAATCAGCGATCATTTCATAGCATACATGTACATTTTTTCATATTTTATCACAGGGGAGCCCGTGCACATATAAATCACAACATTCCATTTGAGGGCAATTGATCATAAATGACTTTCACCCTACATTTCTGCTACAGTAACGTTGTATGTCAGATTGACCTTCATTATGCACATGTATTCGATGAATTCCCCCAAAAATACAGAACTGCGCAGTAGCATACGACCGTTGCCAAGCAACCCCCTTTTTGTCGTGAAATTTGATGGTGGTGATAGGGTATGCTGGACGAACACTCGAACGAACAGTCAAATACACCCCCCCCCCCCCCCACAGACACACACTATCCATACAAACTCACATAAACACACGAACCGTGGTATATAACCTCATTAGCTAGTTACCCCCACTTAATTAGTCAAATCATGCAAATCTAAGTTGCAAGCATGGTACGACAAAGGTAAACTAATCAATATCCCACATTGACATCC
>CAVLGW020000561.1:2500-10226 GCA_963669155.1 Arbacia lixula
CCACATCCTTACACTTGATATGTGTATTTTTTTTTTTTTACGTATTTTAGACTTTTATATTTTATTAAAACAAAGGTAGGTTGTGTAAAGGTAGCCCGTCCCTTTTGCAGACCTAATTCTGAAAGTTCCCTGACTTTGTCATCACTAAGAGAGAGTGGCTATATAACCTTTCTTTGGAATCAACAAAGCGTATTATTCGGTTTTGAGGAAATAATCTTCGATAATTGATCGAGCTTAGTTTTTTCGTACCACTAAAGTGGTCAAAGTTCAGTGAAAACTTTTCAGATATTCATTTATTTCACGAGAGTCAGGGAGTTATTGTACCTCTGACGTTAAAATCTCACAGTTGGTATCCCAAAGATACGTGCTAATGTGCAAACTTTCATGAAGTTTGCAGATGTTTGTAAAAGAGACGGACCATCTTGATGGTACACAAGAGAGACGGCAAAAAGAGTCTCCTTTTATGATGATCATCTTTTCAAAATATATATATCAAATGTTGTATTCAAATGTAATTACTAACAAAAATGTATACGGTACTCCAAGTGTATCCCAAATCTCTATTCCATCTTACCCCTCCCCACCGTCGCCCCAAATATAACCATATGAAGTCGTTGTGAAAGAATGAAGCAGAAATACGTTGACAGACAATCGAGCTCAGTCGATAGGCAAGTCAATGTATTAATAGTTATGTAGATATGAAGACAGACAGGTAGATAGATATAGACATTTGTATGGATGGATAGATTGGTATTCAGATATATAGATTGGTATATAGACATAGAATATAGAAAATAGGACTATAGAAATAAAAGATAGATATAGATAGATAGAAAGAAAGAGATATATAGACATGATAGATGCATTAGTATTAGGTAAGAAAGCATGTGCCGAATAAGCTTTTGGACAGCTTATTCTGATCCTTGATCCCTAACCCTAACCCTAACCCTAACCCTAACCCTAACCCTAACCCTAACCCTAACCCTAACCCTAACCCTACACCCACCCCTTACCCCACCCTCCATACTCCTGCCTGTAAGGTATAGAACTACACCCGATGAATACGAACAACGTAAATCCAGGGGTCGAATATATGCATGTATGTAAATCTGATAATCAACTAGACGCACAAATTACGCGAGTAAATTTAGTTTTTTTTTTTTCTTCAATAGTTAATAAGTCCTTCTGGCGTAGGCCTATCATGTCACCCATTCATGGGCGGAAATCCCGGGGGGGGGGGGGGGATGTCCCCCCCCCCCCACTATTTTCGGTCCTGTACCCCTAAAATATCATCATCACCCCCCCCCCCCCCCCCCCCCCCCCCGCTCAGCGACTTCTTTATGAAAAACATGTCCCCCCCACCTTCGGGGAGCGATTTCCGCCCTTGCACCCATTTCATCTTCTCTGAGGTTAAACGTGATGTAAATTCTGTTGCCACTATTTGACAATCTTATTGAGCATTGTACGCAAGTAAAGGAATATGAATTGATATGATTCTTGTAATCAAAATAATTGCATTTTATTTGTCAACAGTGATTAAGAAACCCGAAAATAAATGTCTTACACTGTCTTGAAGTACTCAATAGATGGCATTTTATGGAAGTAACGTTCCATATAGTTATGTAAATATGCATCGCATGAAGTCTTGCGAACCAAGAAGTTAAAAATGTATGTCTTTTGTAATATGTCGCTTGTGATTGTTTGTTGTTGCTTTTTGGATCACATCGTGCTTTTTTCTGTGATAATGAATATCGCTTTAGATGATGTAAATTCACTGTACATACGTAGGAATTTGAATTTCATTGTGATATATACCTCCAAACACTTTTTGTTTTGTACTCTTTCTATTATTCATCGTTGGTTTTGTGTTGATATTTCCGTGTTTATCGTTATCGTGTATGAATAAAATGTAATGTACCGTGAACTGATATACAACAAGTCGTAGTAATTTGTTTATATGCTGTCGTTTCACAATTGACCAAAATATATTGGAATTGAATTTAATATTTCAATCAATTATAGGGCCTACAACATTACAAATAATCTTGACAAGAATTCACGTTAGTTTTTTTCTAATGTAGGTGTATCTCTATTACATTTCGTTTTTAAATCGTCATACGTTGCTTTTCTGTTCTTTTCCTACGAGACAATCTCTCAAAAATCGTAATCTTCATCAAAACATTGATAATCAAATAATCAAATGGAGAAAATTGTGGAACTTTTTCTTCAAATTATGATGCAGGCCTACCTGCAGGCCAGGCAAAAAGCTCCTAATAAACGGATACATTGTGAGAAATAAAAAAACCAAAACACACACACATGGAAATAATCATAATTTCGGGAATATATTGTACTGGGAAGACAAAAATCCTTCAAAAGGGTGATTGTGAGCAACCTTCTTGCCAATGCATGGTCTTAAATTCATGCATTGTCCACTTTGGAAACTTGCTGAAAGTTATTTGCCCTCAAATGATCCACATTTGGAGTAAGTATTGATTACATCACAAATCTTCAAAATGTCCGGACCGAACACTGAGGATTTGTGATTTAAACAATACTTACTCCAAATGTGGATCATTTGAGGGCAAATAACTTTTAGCAAGTTTCCAAAGTGGACAATAAATGAATTTAAGACCATGCATTGGCAAGAAGATTGCTCACGATCACCATTTTGAAAGATTTTTGTCTTCCCAGTGCAGTATATTCCCTTGCACTGCTCTTCTTAAATGTCATACCCCCTCACTGTCCTGTTTGTACCAACCTCTAAACAGAATCCAAAACGCACGCGAGGTTTCTCTGGCTAAAGTTCATTGGCAGGAACATTAATTTTTTTATTTCTTGTTGATCTAATTCATATTATCAACGGGAGAGGGCAAACAGAAGGGCAACACATATTACATAGCTAATTTAGGCATAGGTTTAATGGCTCTGTTTTTTTTGTGCCTTGAACCGCATTCTGAAGTTAGGTTCTTGTTTTACAGGCTCATCATATATTAATGGAAACGCCGGAGAAGAAAAAAATATCGATATTTCGGTCTTAGACCTTTATCAAGAATGAACAATTTACAAACATGATTGCGTACTGATCGTTCTGACTGTAGCTAATGGTGCTTATTTTAAATTGTTACGGAGGAAGAATACATGTGATCCTGTACAGTATTTTATTCTTACTACGTAACATAATTTTCAACATTTAATTTTCAGCGCCATCGCAACCTCATAATATAGATATATACCGTATATATTTTTGTAACCCCCCCCCTCTCTCTCTCTCTCTCTCTCTCTCTCTCTCGCTCTATATATATATATATGTGTGTGTGTGTGTGTGTGTGTGTGTGTGTGTGTGTGCGTATGAAGAATATGTGAAGTTGCGATGGTGCTGAGAATGTTCATTTAAATACAGACAAAATGCGTAAGAGAATAATATTTCGGTCATAGACCTTTATTATTCTTTGTGTTTACATGATATATAAATATGCAGTAAATTACTGATACATGAGAAAAAGGTAATCAACAATGACGGAAATATTACACATTAGGGTCTATATAAGTAGCTGGATACAAAATAGCATAATACACATTAAATGCTTTGCTTGAAACACCTTATTTCAAAGAGATCTTCTTGAAATAACATTTGAATATAGGCATCATCAGTAAATAAATATTTCAAGGTTATACATCGCCAATCACCACGATGACTTCATCGGTTCTATACGATTATCTGACGCTCGCCACCTAGAGGCCAAGATTCAAGTGAGCGAGAAAGACTTGAGGGAAAACCAGGGAGGGAAAAATAATAAACAAACTCCTGCGGGCTTCGAGTACAGCGCTTCACCACTACGAGTCTTGTTCCCATATTTGGGTGTCGGCTTAGCCGATCAATATTTACAGGGTAGCTATGTCTTTGTTCGCAGCTGCAACGTACAGGCTTAGTCTGATTTAACTACTAAAGGGCCTCTTCAGGTGTCACTGTTTTGCGTTTAAGGCACTGGCTTTGTGTTTCTGCAGTAAATAATGACGTTCTGATCCGTTTCTTACCGTTGGCTCCGAAAGAACATAAACACATTCACCCCTACATCACGGAATGGAATAGTCCCGTCGAAGGTCAGGCAAGCGTCCCTTGATTCACAGTGATCAAGTGTGTGCGTGGCGGCTGGTCGCCGCGGAGCATGTACGTTTGAGAACAAAAACACTCACTCAGTATTTACGTTCTAGGACTCACGTACCGCACAAGTCACAACTTCACGTGCGTGGGACTATAACAGTGCACCGGTTTCTGCTGTTTTCAAGTACAAGGTAAGAAACAAGTACTGTTTTAAGCACCTGCTAACATTTTCACATGTCTTTGTTCAGTGCTATTAGTGTCTTGGTAGCTCAGAATTAGATTAACTACGGAAGTATGGATCTTAGTAGTACTAGACTCAAGTAACTTGGTGAAGATCGAAGCCCAGATCAAACGTGAAGTACGTTAACTCCTCCGGACACCTCGCGGATACTGAATAATGCATAATGAAGATCATGAAGATAGAGAGTTTAAAAGTAGAGTGAAGCCAGGTTATGAAATAGGTCTATTAATAAATAATTTGATTTTTTTTTGTATAACGTAAGTGTTCTTCGGAATGATTTTTACTCAAAGTACTGTACCAAATGTTCTCAAAGTTTTACAATTAGATTACACCCATGGGATGTCCGTTGTTGTGTAATGAGTTGTCAGTCTTGAGCAAGAATGCAGTGAGTGGTGTCGACATGTGACCGAGTATATCACCCCTATATATTACTGGTGCGACTGAGTTGATATGGAATATTTGATCAGAGATGGGAGCACATTATTTTGTATCTCACATTGCACATCTTGGTTCTGGCATTTATGAAAATTATATTGTGTGCACGATCACGGTAATTATGATGTGCTTGATGCAGTGCCTATGCGAGGTGTGTTGTGTGGCGATGTGCAGGATGATTGAATACACGTACAGTAAATGAAAGATCAACAATTTTGAAATTGTTCTTGGCAACTGGGGTGGGGGGGGGGGGCGGGTTTGGTTGAACTTGTTATTCTATTTCAATGTGCATCAATGGAAAAATATGGATTATTTAGTAAATAAATGGCATTACCTTTATGTATTGTTCCATCATGTGGGGTGATACATATAATATTACAATGGTGCCATGAGATGGCCCCCGCTAAGCCCAATAGTTAATGCCTATGAGCGGGAAAGGCGTGAGTGCAGAATTTTGATTTGTATTATAACTGTAATTTCAGAGAGGATTTTGTGATATGAATTTGAATTGTGATTTTAATTTGAATATTAATTCTCAAACCAATCTCAAACAAAGACACGCATTAGGGACTAGGGTAAATGGTAGGCCCACTTATTTGAACATTAACTTAACTCCAGTGAAGCGACAAGAGATTTAACATACAGTAAACATAATACATGAATGTTGTAGTTTGTAGTTGCCTTTCGTCAGGACGAGGGCACGCATGGGTACCTCTGCACAGTACACTGCTTTGGTGCTTATACCATGATGGAACTACTGGATCTAAAACCGTCAAAAAAGTTCTGCAACTTTGGTTTGAGGAGTCGTATAAGTTTTGTTGCTTTATTATCGTACATAAGTATGATATCATGAGACACCTTGACTATTTATATTTACAATGATGCATCGTTTGCAATGCTTACGCAATCATGGAAAGCGCAGGACTTCTGAATATGCAGCAAGGTTATAAATAAATTGTTGCCAGATTCTGTGTTTGCCGCTTGTTTTGCACATGAAATGAGTTTGAATGATTTTGGTGCTACCATGCGTTAACCATCCATTGTCACGTTGACACTATTCAAAACACATTGCATCTTCAAATGACATGGAGCCCTCGCTGTTGAAAACAATGCATTTTGCAACATTTTATTTGTGACTTTGCCCCATATTCGGGAATGATACTGCACATTTCACGATTGCGTAATCGTAGCAAATGGCACACCAATGTGAAGAGGAATAATCAAGTATTCTAATGATATCACAGTCACGTACGATGATGAAGCAACAAGCGATATATTACCCCTCTAATTTTGAGCTGCAGAACTTTTTGAGGGGTTTATCACACACCATACATTTTCATGCGAATTCGCCGTCCATTGAATCTCCTGCCCATTCCCTGCCCTCTGCCCATCTGTTTTACAACTACAGTGCACACGAAGGTGTGGCCTTGCGTTATAACCCCTCGAGGCCTGTACCGCCTCTCTCGCGCGGCCGGGGCCGGACAGAATTGCTGAATGCCCACAGGGGTACTCCAATACATTGTACCAGGGATGTGGGAGTGAGGACATTGGTGCCCTCGAACCCCTTTGAACACTTCTCTCTTTACTTGTTTCATAATGTTACCGTAGTAGGCAACAACAGCCCCGCAGATCTTTCTCCATACAAACATCAAAACATCATAGTTGTCTTCCTCATACGAAAACAAGACTCGATTAGTGCAAGTCACATTAAAAATGTTTTACTCCACACGTGGGGTTGTGGAAAGACGTGTGCATACAAATCCATGATGTACTCAAGAAGGTAGTCTTGGTTCTAGACGTATTTTATCAGCCCGCATTCATGCATTCGTATACACAGCGCGCGACGAAACTCGATATCGTTGCGCGGAGTTTCGTCGCGCGCTGTGTATATGAATGTGGGCTGATAAAATACGTCTAGAACCTAGACTAGCAAGAAGGGTGTGGTGGGGGCCATAGACCTATATTTAAACACTTATAGCTCTATGGGTGGGGCCTAGTAGCCACAAGTCTTTTCCAGCCATACGACCCCCTCCAGGGCCGCCGCCAGGGGAGGTGCGGCCTGAGTCATATCGATTTTTTCAGAAACCGGTGTTCGATGGCTTTGCGCCGATCGAACATCGATGCATCGACGGCACATTAACAAATTGTGTACAACGGATAGCGGAGTGCGAACGCCAGCGGTCGTGTACATTTTGCGTATTACATGACGTCATTCAGCCACTGCCAAGAGCCAATTTATGAATGAAAATATAGTAAGCATGCGCAGTGCAATCCTTCCATTTCCCCACACAGTATTCCACCAAAATAAGTGTGCAATTCTCTATCACCTCGTATCAAAATCGACCTAGAATTTCACTTTCCTTTATTTTATATGAGTTATGAAAGGTATTTTCGGAGAATCTATTTTCTCACCGATATCGCACATGTAAGCGAATTTCAATAACTTCTTGCTTTTCCGTCAAAATCTTAAGAATTAGCGTCAATATGGCATCGTGTAAGTTGTAACGTGTAACGTGCACAAAGTCAATTGGCTTCCGGGTTTCGGACAACGTGACCAGATATCGTTATCGCTATCGATTAGCGACCACGTGGTCATGACATGATCTACGCGATGCACCAATCAGCGGTCTCCGAATCGCTGTACGAAGACGCTCTACCAGTCTGTTGGCAGCGCCGCAGCGTGTATGCAAATGAGCCTTAATGAGCGAACTTACGCACAATCGCCACTGTGCTGTTTCCGGGTTTTCACAACACACGATGCTATCCGTTGTACACAGTCTACAGACAAGTGTTCGTTGTGGCATTGCGCGGTATATAGTAGTGAACGAAAAGAAGCCAAGTATGTAGTAGCTGCTTGATCATCGAGCGACCAGTTCGTTCTCTTGATGTGCTACCTTCAAAACTCACAAAAGAGAGTAGGAACCAAGTAAGCAAATTAAACTAAT
>CAVLGW020000562.1:0-10095 GCA_963669155.1 Arbacia lixula
CAAGGAGAGAATACTGGTGAAGGGAAATCAGAAAGCGAGATATCGTGTATAATGAGATAGAAGGCGAGAGAGAGAGAGAGATAGAGAGAGAGAGAAAGGGAGAGAGAGAGAGAGAGGAAGAGGGAGAGAGAGAGAGAAGGAGAGAGAGGGGGGGGGGAGAGGAAGGGGGAGGGAGGAAGGGAGAAAGAGAGAGAGATGGAGAGAGAGAGAGAGAGAGAGAGAAAGAAAGAGAGAGATAGAAAGAAAGAGAGAGAGAGAGAGGGAGAGAGAGAGAGAGAGAGAGAGAGAGAGAGAGAGGGGAAGGTGGAGGAGGAAGGGAAGGAGAGAGAGAGAGAGAGAGAGAGAGAGAGAGAGAGAGAGAGAGAGAAGTTAAGTCACAGTGATGTAAGATGTTATTTTCTTAATTCTAGGCGTTCAAATCAAAGAGCTGGACCGCAGCTCATTGTGAACAGTCACTACTTTTAATCGAAAAACAAAAAATATCTATTATGATACCATAGATACAGAGATACAATTATCTACTAGGAAATACCCAATTGCATTCACCTAGTTTTCAAGCAGCTTTATGACATGATATCAAGTGGATTTTGATAACTCTATTATGGAAATATATTGGATATGGAAAAGTGATTCAGAGAAACATCCATCGAGGAGGATTAGCATGAATTCGTTTTAAACTGATATTATGGACGCGATGTGCAAATATGTTATAATCATGAGACGAGACGAGGAATAGAAGAATGGGGGGGGGGGTAGGTAACGTCATGGAAAGAAATAACAAACCCATGAGGTACAAGGAGAAATTATTGTTGGACGAAAACCATTTGTCTTCCCTTTGCTGACCTTATTCTGAAAGTTCCCTGACTTTGTCATCACTTGAGAGAGAGAGTGGCTGTATAACCTTTCCCTGGAATCGATAAAGCGCAATATTCGGTTTTGAGGAAATAATCTTCGATAATTGATCGAGCTTTCATTTTCGTACCACGAAAATAGTCAAATCTCAGTGAAAACTAGTTAGATTTTCATTTATTCTACGGGAGTTATAGTACCTATGAACTTAAAATTTCACAGTTGGTATCCCAAAGATACGTGCTAATATGTGCAAACTTTCATGAAGCTTGCAGATGTTTGTAAAAGGGATGGGCCATCTTTAAATAGGACACATCGAAATAATTTGTTGTTTGTTTAAAAAAAAATGATTTCGATGATTGATTAAAATAGCGGTCTGTTTCTTATACCTTAATATGGAAAAAAAGAAAGAATCATACGTGTATATAGATACATTGTATTTTGATGATAGTGCATCCACCATGGAATGTGAAGTTTAAATGTACAATGCCATGGTGTGTTGAAGACAGTTGTTTAAAAACTGCTTCAACAGATAGAAACTGAAAGGTTACTTTTAGTTGGTTTCTATTGATATTGATTGTTTGTTTTTATTTCCAAAGTCAAATTACAACGATCAACTACAACATTTCACAATATACGGCGTATAGCCCATTTCAGCGGTAATAAGATATTTCCACTGTTCTATCATGTTGTCTCTCTCAAAAGATTTTATAATACATCTAAAGCAACAATGGGATTGAATGGGTTACATAATTTGGTGTCGCTTTCAGCAGGAATACACGTCCTTTAAGGATCCGTGCAGTTCGTTATTAAAGATGCCGAAAAGGGGCTCTTCAGTGCCGCACACGTCTTGAAGAAAGTGACGTAAGAGGGGCCTCTAAAGAGAGGAAAGAGGGAGATATTATGCCCATCACGCTCTCGTTGGTTTTCAAAACACGGCCCTGGTTTTTTTCTTCACGTGGATGCCGCGGTGGAAGGTAAATATCAGGCGTATTTGACATGGCGAGGACGGGGGATGGTCCGCCGGGCTGCAATCATCGAAACGGTGACAGAAGGGTACAAGGGGGAGCTTGAAGATGAAGGAAGAAAGAAAGAAAGAGCGAGAGAGAGAGAGAGAGAGAGAGAGAGAGAGAGAGAGAGAGAGAGGAAGAGAAACTCCTGATGTGGGAAGGATCGAGAGTGAGATAGGATTAAAAAGACGGGATATCCTGTTCATTTCATCCGAGCTACAAGGTGGACTTGGTATATCAACCCAATATTAGTATTGGGTTGGATTCAGCCCAATTCTAATATCGCCTGCTAGAAGCCAGGAACAGGGGACATATAGGAAGTCAATAGGAAGTCCTTGCTGAGCTATATGGAGGAATTCGTAGAAGATGGAGATAAAAGTCGGGATGCTTGATATCAGTTCATTCCGCCCCAAAGTAAGGGTAATATACATTGTACCTTTTCACATCTGAAAGATAATCTGACGCTGAGAGGATCATTGTTCTCACAAATACGCATACCTCGTCTCGTCCTTTAGTTTCCTCCCTCTCTGTTTCATACAAACCTGTTGAGTCTCCCCTCTTTTGTTCTTTGATTCAACTTTTGTTATAAAAATCTGTCTTTTTTTCATTTCATACCTTATTCAAATACGTCTTTTTCTTCCTGGCATACTTTTCCAATCAAGCCCCCCCCCCCCCCCCCCCACTCCTCCCATTCTCTTTGCTCCTCTCTAGTACTGAAGAGTCAATATTAATTCACTTTAATTACTTTCACTGTAAAAAATATGAATATGAAATTTGTAGGCCGATCTTTGACATTAGTATGTCAGGTGATAGATACTGCAATCAGGATATCAGCACGTTGCAGACATTTTGAGAAAATTCTAAAATAGATTGTTGCAATCAATAAGACTTGACACTTTCCCAAATATTGTAGGATATTATGATGGATATTCACAATTTAATTGCAGTTTGGAGTAAGAAGAGAGGAAGAAGTACACGTTCACACCTGGTTCTGTCCTGTGCTCGATACCTGACTAACACCTGTTTCTTTTTTCCCGTCTGTCTCCCCCCCTCCCCCCCCCCCCTTCTTACCAATGTTTACCTTTGTACGCCATGCATGCATGTATACGTCACCTTATACAAAGCATCGTATAGAATGTGGATGAGCACATCAAACATACCATTGCGAATGATTATTAGATTGGATGTCGCAATCGACAGATCACCTCTTGATTTCGTTAGAATTTTCTTATATTTTTATTCTTTCAACCTCACTTGTTTGTTCTTATGAATAGATGGTGTCACCATGGAAGGTCCATGGTGTCATCGTGCATTTACCATCCCATATCTGTGCATGAATTTGCCAATACAGACCACCTTTTACTCTTGTCCACAAGAAGTATGTCTCGTTTAACTTGAGTCTTATCGTTAATCCACCTTGTTAGGCTGCAACCTCTCTGAAAAAAACCCCAATGTATTGACCTTTACTCAATCCATTCAAAGCATTTCCAATCTTCAGAAAAAAAATATACAATTCTTTTCCCCGAAAAAGCCTCGTGTAAAACAAACTACTTTATCGGCGTCCGCGTATTCATTTGTACAATACGACGCACAGTGCACACCGCCCGACATGATCGCGACCAATGAGGATCCGACGATGTCCTGACCACATACAAGTCATGTCCCAGTAATCACACCATCCCAAAAACTGATTTCGTGATCATCTGTATAGAAAGATCACCTGCATAATTATTATGTAGACCACATTTTTGGTCTCCCTAAAACAATGTTGCAATCATAGGAAAAGAAAATCATTCGACAGGATCTCTTCTGCTCTGTTGTCCTTTCCGTACTTTCTTTTTCTCGTCTCTTCCTATCTGTTCTCCCATTCCTCCTCTTCTTTGGTTTCCTTCTTTCTCCTTTCTTCTTCCCTCTGTACAAATGTCTCACATCTAATGCTACGTTCACCAAGAAAGAGCAGCATTGCTGCTATCGATCACTACCTGTACTTTGTTCCTAGCGCTTTCCATGAGATCAAGGCAAGAAAATTGCTTTTTGCAGCGACATTTAAATAAGAATAAAATTAGACACTTCGGCCGTGGGCAGAGGGCGTCTCAAAAGTCCCATTAGAGTGACTTCTTTAGCAAACTATATTGGTATGAGTGTTCATTTCCGCGTCATGTCATTCCATGCTTCACATCTTTTCTCCTTCTTATGTTGCAAACTTTCCACCCGAATATTCTTGCTTCTCCGCTCCTTTTCATCTTTTTCTTTTTTGGCTCCCTCACTCCATCCACTTATCCCTGTTTACTTCTGCTTTCTCACTCTTCGCTTCTCCCTAGCAATTTGAAATCTCCCCCGAGAACGTACACCCGAGCGGAATTCGCCATGTATAATGTGAATGTGAAGTCAAGCTGTATTCTGTGGAACTAAGTCTTGCAAGATATGCTTGAGTTGAGCCGGATTTTTGAAGAGTATTTTCAACTCGTTTGAAGTGTAAGAACGCGGTAATATTCAAGAGGGGGCCGCGTGGAGATAACGGGCATGAGGTAGCACGACTCGTGTGTGTGTTTGATCAAGGAGTGGCACTGCAGGAAAAGATGAAAGGGGGGGGGGGGGCAACGATGAGAAGATAAGATAGATAGAAAAGGAGAAAGAAAGATAGAGCTAAAGACGGAGTGACGGGCGAGGCGGAATGGGCCAGAGGGAAGACAAGAACATATATAAAGAGAAACAGAACTAAAGAAAAGGATAGTGAGAGGCGATTAGACATAGAGAAAAGACAGAGCAAAGGAGACGGAGAGGGAAAGGGGGAAAGGGGAGAGAGAAGAAGAAGAAGAAGAAGAAGAAGAAGAAGAAGAAGAAGAAGAAGAAGAAGAAGAAGAAGAAGAAGAAGAAGAAGAAGAAGAAGAAGAAAAAGAAGAAGACGAAGAAGAAGAAGAAGAAGAAGAAAAAGAAGAAGAAGAAGAAGAAGAAGAAGAAGAAGAAGAAGAAGAAGTAGAAGAAGAAGAAGAAGAAAGAGAGAGAGAGAGGGAGGGGAGAGAAGAAGAGAGAGAGAGGGTAGACAGAGAGAGAGGGGGAAGAAAGGCAAATATAGAGAGAGATAGAGAGAGAAAGATAGAAGCGGAAAGAATAAAGTGCGAGTGAGAGAGAAAGGACATGAAGGAAGAGACTGATCTCATGCTCACACCCCCCCCCCTTTCTTCCCTCCGACCTCTCTCTCTCTTTCTCCGTCCCTTTCTCCGTCCTGACGGCCGTTCATAATGATGATACAGAATATATGCCGCAGTATTTGCCCAGGATATTTGGTTTTAAGTGTGGTGCTTTCAAGCTACAAAGCAACTTGCCACGGGCCGCCTTCACGGGAAATGGAAAGCTTTCAACTATGCACAAGCTCGGCGTAACGTAACATGTTAGACGCTCTCGTTTCGTTACATTACGATAATGTAAAGAGCACGACAGCGGGGACACGAGAAGACATTTTCATGCGCAGTTTTTATGAAAATCGTTGAGGACGAGAAAATTGGAAAAGCGTAAAAAGTATGTCGCTCGTATATTGGAGGTAAAGACGCATTGGAGCTCAAAAAGTGGAATAAGTGAAGTGCAATATGGCAGTAAAATTAGCCATCCAGAGGACCTTTTTTCCTCCCCCAGCCCCCATCTACTTCCATCTGATCTCCCCCCCCCCACCCATTGTGTCTCCATTACCATGATTCCAATTCCATGAATCCATTCCAATCCTAAAACCATCTCTTTCTTTTTTGTTTTCCATCTTCTTGTCTTCTTGCTATCTCTATCTTTCTCTTCCTGTCTCTCACTGTCTTTCTCCCTCTCTTTCTTTCCATTTTTTTTCACTCTTTATTTCTATTATCTCTTCGTTTCTTTGACTCTTCTTCCTTCCCCTTCTTCGTGTCTCATTTTTCTAGCGCTCTATATTTCTGGATATCTCTTTGTTCCTGTGCTTCATTGTGCCAACCGATTATCCATGTTATCAAATGATAATGTGGTACCCAATTTCAAATGAGATTCATCCTAATATAACAATGATTATGTTTTGATGTACGAATTGATTCACCCAAATTATACTTTTTGATATCATGTCGCACATCATTCTGATCCCTTGCGTCGCTGTTCATACTTGTTATATTCCGTTTGATTTAATGATCTTTTTTCTTTGTCTTTTCTCCTGATGTTTCCTGTCTCACTCTACATGATATCCACACATCTTCCTCACACATTGGCCGAACAGGTAAGACCATTTTGAATTATAATGTGATGAAACACGTCAAATAAAAAAAAAAAAAATGCATGGTGGTCTAGAAATGGGAGTTCACGCGAATAAAACGAGAGATCCTGGGTTCGAGCCCGGTCTCGTGCGTTCACCTTGTACAACATGCTTGTCCATTTCAACCCAGGGACTCGTCTTATAACTGTCTACGGTTGATCACATCTTGTTTACTCGCATCTCCTTGAATCGATTGTAAAGTTACGATCAATCGTGAATTGGTATCATAGAGCATTTACGATAACGATCAATCGCAAATTATTTCGGCCGCGGTTGATTTGTGTGAGATTGGTACATCCCTCTTTATAAGACAGGCGCAAGTGGTACTACTTAGCACGTCCTTGATAGAAATGCGCATTTCAGTCCTAGCCGAGCTGGATGGTTATCATCACGAACACACACATTTGGTACCTGGGTGCTTTTTCGAATGCTTCTTGCATCAATCCAAAGGTTCTTTTAATATTATAGGTGACGAAAGAAAATACGTGAACAATATCGTGGCGCCAGGGAAAGAAAAAAATAACTCAGAAAAAAGCAAGAAAACCACCCGGGTAATCTGAAAATAGTATCAGACATGAATGCATAAGAACGAAGCACAATTGAAATCATTAGCCACGTGAGGTGGAAGGGAACGAGGTAATGCTAAATACGAGCAATAGTAGCTGTATGCATTTGATTCATTTAACAGAGAGAATCGCACGATTCAAAATACTACGTCACGACAATATGTTAAGTGAAACAAACGTTAAATGGAAGGGGTGTGATGAGAGAGAGAGAGAGAGAGAGAGAGAGAGAGAGAGAGAGAGAGAGAGGGAGACAACATTGGCGAGAGAGGAGCAGAAAGAGAAAAAGAGAGAAAGTTAGTCTGGGAAAATGCGTGAGTGAGAGACAGAAAAAGAAGGAAAGAGATGTATAGAAAAAAGACATACGTGCAAATAGAGAGAGATAGAGGGGAGAAAGATAGAGAGGGAGAGAAAGGAGAGAGAGAAAGAGAGAGAGGTGAGGGAGGAAATGGGAGAGAAATAAAGAGACAGAGAGAGGGGAAAGAGAGACAGAGAGAGAAAGAGATTATTATTATTTTTATTATTATTAGTAGTACTATTATAATTATTATTATTATTATTACTATTATTATCATTATTATTATTATTATTATTATTATTATTATTATTATTATTATAATTATTATTATTATTATTATTATTGTTATTATTATTATCATTATTATCATGCGTAGCAAGTAATGAACCTGTACGTAGTGATTACTATTCACCCGATTCGGCCGAACGATTATCAAGCCGGCAAATACTCTTTATGCAATTTACATTTAGCGCTGGTCAGCTATAGCTGCACCCTGGGCCCGTGGTGGACCAACATAACCAATGAAGGTATAGCTGTACATAGGTTAAACGCAGGTACACAACGCTGTGAAGGAAAGATTGGCCGTAAGAAAGGAGTCATTTGAACGTTATATATTTGATGATGTATTCACATGTAAAGCGCATAGCGATGTCACTATTCATATAATGCGCTTAGCATAATCTATTATTATTATTGTTAGACCGCTTTGATATTTACAGAATTGCTGATGAAATAAAAATGATTATTTACTTACTTACTGTTGCGGATGATATTGACATCAAACTGTACGCGGTGAGCGCTCTTCATTATACAGTGTGAACGTTCTCACAAGGAGTGAGAGGGAAGGGGGGGGGGAAGGGGACTAAAGCGCAGTGTGGTCAGCAGGCGATAGACTAAGGAGAGATGAGGAAGGTAGGACTGAGATCGTCAACACCATTAGACTTGTTTGAGGAGGCGCGGGAGAGCAAGCAGACGGTAGCGACTAGGGACTGTGACCTCATGACGTAAACAGGTTGAGAGAAGGAGAGAGAGGGGGGAGGGAGGGAGGGAGAGAGAGAGAGAGAGAGAGAGAGAGAGAGAGAGAGAGAGAGAGAGAGAGATAGAGAGAGAGAGAGAGGGGGGGAGGGAGGGAGCACAAATAACAGATAGATGATTAACCGAGGGGAATGGATTCAGACAAAAATGCACACAGAACCAGAGAGAGAGAGAGAGAGAGAGAGAGGGAGAGAGAGAGAGAGAGAGAGAGAGAGAGAGAGAGGGGGGGGGGGGGGAGGAAAGGAGAAAAAATAAAAGATAGAGGATTAACCGAGGAGAATGGATTCAGACAAAAATGCACACAGGACTAGAAAGGGAGAGAGAGAGAAAGCGGGAGAGGAGAAAGGAACATGATCATCAAAAGAGAAAGAAATGGTGAAAGAGAGAGAGTGAGAGGGAGAGAAAGAGAGAGAGGGGGGGGGGGGTGCTAGGTGATATCCATGAACTTGGTCGAGAAGCATGGAAGTGCAAGCAAGGTGTATCAAACACGTACTATGAACACACCATGACGTAAGCACAGGGTAAAGAGAGGAGAGAAAACATTTCAGAAAAAAAAGACATAGACATACAAAGTGTACCTAAAAGGAAGAGAAATAGAATGGTAAAGTAGGAATGGAGGGTGGGTGTGTGAGGTAAAGGGGGTGAAGAGGGGATGGAGAAGGGCTGGAGAGGGGAGGGGGGGGGGGAGGGAGGGGGATTGGTGTAGGGAAGAAGTTTGGGTGGGTGGGTTAAATGTCAAAGTGTATTTTTTAATGTAATGTACTGAATATGTGAGGGACGGGAATGGAGAAATTAAAGAAGTCCTGAATTCGAGTGACATATAAATATCAATGGTAAAGAAATGTTCATACTAGGGAAAACGAGGGAATGAGATGGGGGGGGGGCAGCTATCGAATGTTGAAAGGTGAGGAGGGGGAGGGGTAGACAATGGAGAGATATAAAGGGAGAGCAAGAGAGAGAGTGTGTGAAGGAAAGCGAGGGAGGAAAAGGAGAGAGAAAGAGAGAAAGAAAGAGAGAGAGAGAGAGAGAGAGAGAGAGAGAGAGAGGACGAAAGAAAGGCAAGGAGAAGAACGATAATAAAGTAGAAGCAAAGAGAGGGAGAGGAGAGGAAGAGCGAAAGCTTAGTGGGGACAAGGTGTGGAGGATGATACGATAAGAGAGCTATTAAAGAGAAAGAGTGGGACAGGTGGCGGTGGGGGGGGGGGGGGTGGGGGGGGGGGGGGTAAGAGAAAGAGGGGGGGGGGGTTAAGGAAGACATTAATCAAAAAAATGGGGGCAAGGGGGGGGGGTGAGGAGAATAGAAAGAAAAGAGCGATAAAGATACACTCCTAACGCGATTCCTTCCCATTATTTCTCATTTTCCTTTCGTCTCGCCAATCTTGCATCGAAGCGTGCCTACCACTCTTTCCTCCTCCCGTTCACACCACAACGGCTACAGAAAGTGATGACCAAAAACATCTATTCCGCTGCACAGGGACTATTCAAATATTGAATTCATCCATTTCTCTCCGCTTCTATTCTATAGCGCAGTAGGATCATTATTGTAATCTACGTGCCATTCAGCGTAGATATCGTCTTACACCGCTCCAGGGACGGGCGTGCACCCGCAGCAGCGTAGCACGCCCTAAGGCAGGACAGTGGAGTCTTTGAATTAACCGTAGAAGTTAGCGATAGACTGGGGAAGAGAAATGTAGACTTAGCGCTCCGTGTATACGAGCAGAGTGCTATTCCATTATGTTGGGCAAATATTTGGATTAATCGAGTTTCAATTTCATCTTGGTGAAAGTGTCCTCGTGCTTCCATTTCTTTGCCTGATATTCCAAAAAACGAGCACCGCAATATCAGTATAATTTGAATGTGTAGGCGCAACTCACTGAGGTTGTGTGTTATATTTCCATCATGTGCATTAAGCTTATCGAATTATATAAGTGAACTTGAAGAGAATGGAAAGGAGTGCACTTCGGAAATGGAGCGCACTGTAGAGTTAGATGGAGGACACGTAGACTGACAGAGTGAGAGGGGAGAAGGAGGGAGGAGCGAGAGAGAGAGAGGGGGGGGGAAGAGAGAGTGAGAGAG
>CAVLGW020000563.1:0-10087 GCA_963669155.1 Arbacia lixula
CCCCCTCTCTCTCTGTCTGTCTCCAAGCTCCTCTCTTTCTGTATATATATGTGTCTCACTCCCCCTCTGTCTGCCTCTCTATGTCTCCCCTTCTCTCTTGTCATCCCTCTCTCCATCTCTCTCCCCTGCCTCTGTGTCTGTCTGACCCTCTCCTCTCTCTATCTACCCCTCTTCATCTCCCCCACCCCCCACCCCTCACTCGCTGTCTCCCTGGCTGTCTCTCCCTCTACCCACCTGTTTTCCCAACATTACCGCTACACCTTTTCATCTTCTTTGTCTGCGCCTAAGTGTTCCCCTCTCTGTCAACTTGTCTGACCTCTCTTCCTCCTTCTCTCTTCCCTAGCTCCCCCCCTTCTCCGTCACCCACCCCACCCCCACTCCCGTTTTCTCTCTTTCCCCGATTTGTGCTTTTCCGTCTCCTCGTCTATCCTCTTTCTGGAGTGACCTGTCTTTTCATTTCCCCCTCGTTTGTGTTTGTACAGTATCTATCCCTCCATATCTCCCAGAGTCTCCTTCTCCAGCTTCCTCTACCATGTCTACGTCTGTGTTTTTGTATCCATTGTACAGCTCCGTCTTCCGTCCCCCCTTCACCCACCGATCCCATAAGCACTTTCCATTTCTCCCAGTCTAATCCATGATTTCCTTTCTAGTCAACACTGTTCCGTTCTGTACCTCAGATGACTTTTTGCGTCTTTCTTAAATTGCTTCTTTCCAACTATTACATCTTATCTCTCCGCTTTATCCCCTCGGTTCCTTTAGTTCGAATCTAGCTCACATACTTTCCCACTTTAACGGAATAATACAGGAGATGTAGGCCAATTTTCTAAATATAATTGGAAAACACATATATTTCCAGATATGGGCTTTGTAGAATGTTCAGTCGCCAATATATCATGTCGTGACCATGGTAACAGAAAAGAGATTAATATGCTACTATGTTTTGCATCGAGTGTGTCGGTACATTTCCAGAGAAAGAGGGATGAAAGGAAACCAGGTGTAACACCATCGAAAACTGGTGGTGTGAGGGTAGACCGCGTAACCGCAACTTAATTGATGACACCTCAAATACGAGTTTCGCATTTTGTTGACCGACAATCTCGATATCGCTGTTACACGTCCTAACCATGTATGTTGACTCGACATGCAATACTGCGTCAAGTTTGAGTTACACGCGATATTTGTAAAATCGATCGCAGTGCTGAAATGCGCGCGCGCGGTGAAAAAAAAGGCGCGAAAAAGGAAGGGTATTTGATATCATGAGCACGTGGTGCGGGATCGTCTGTATGATATGGGTTATGCACACAGTGTAGTAATGTACCGTCATGCACTCTCTCTCTCTCTCGTTCTCTGTCTGTCTGTGACGGTCTGGTCGAGGTGTGTGTGGGTAGGGGTAACAACTTCTGGATGCACTCTCGCTAAAGTTCAGCTTGACGGTGGGCCGATCCGCCGAGGATTGCACGAGATACTGGCCAGTGATTTGAAAGCGATCATCCTTTCATAAAAATATCACGAGTCTGATACTCGGTAGCACACTGCACACTTCCCCTTTTTTGAAGTGACAAGAATGTCACCAAATCGAACCAGACGTTCAGAGTAAAATATTTTCAATGAAACTTTGACAAGGCTGTAAATAAATATGCTTGGTATTTTTGTGCATTAATCTGTTATTGTTTCTTCATCTACTCTTTAAAAGGAAATGAATTATATAATAATATTTATCAACACTTTGCAAGGCACGAATCATGCTTCATCATCTTGGCCCTTTTACCAATCTTTCCAATCTTTCTTTATCTTTGTATCTGTCTGTCTCTGTCTCCCTCGTTTTCCTCTCTCTTTGTTTCTCTCCTAATTTGCATACAGCACGCATGTGCACGTGCGTACGAGTTATAGAGAAGGGAGTGTTGAATAGACCAACAAACCATAGAATAAATCTACTTGAGAGCACTCAATTCACTTGTATAATAGGTGGAAACGTCCTGTAACTGGGGACGTCCCCAAATCAAGACAAGTGACCTTTTCAGGGTGTCCTTCTCCAGACCTAATCTAAATTGTCTTCCCAGGATCCCCCCCCCCCTTCACACTCTCACGTCGAGACAGGTAAGAGGGGATTCGTACTCTATCCTGATTGGTTGGTTATCTCTCAGCGCATGCGCACACGATGACACCGTTTTACGCAATGCTCGCCAATCCATAATTACTTGCGCAGTGGTAATTAACACTTCCTCTTCCCCATTTGTTGGCCCATCATTATGTTAATTCTAGTAGCTTACTTTAAATCATTGGCCTCTCCTGTACTGGTACTATGTATGTGTGTGTGTGTGTGCGTGTTGTAGGTGATTGCAGCCGTGTAATCGTATACATCACTCTACGCAGCCACAACCGCTGCAGTTCGAGGCATACGCTCATTCTACATCTTCTCTAGATCTTAAAAGTCTTCTCTGCATACATCATGTACATTACCTACTGACAAATTTTAACAAAATGTGCACACACGTACACAAAACACAAACACACACACACACACACACACACACACACACACACATCTAGCATGTAATAGTTACTGAACGTCCTAAATTCTACATTTTTATTGTTCTAAAACATGTAAAACACGTCCTCCACTCTATGCTACGCAAATGGGGATTCGGAATAAGAAATACAAAAAGGGAATACAAGAAAATTAAATGAAACCCACTCTTACATGTGACTTTAAGAAAGCGAATTATCATTGAGAAAACGGCTGTCATGCAAGCCTAGCAGACTCGGCCTCCGTACCTTTTGTCCGTTGCAAGTGTTGATTGCAAATGTGTGGTGTGAGTCATTTTAACCGCTTGCGTACCAGATATACTGCTGCTCCATGGGCTTTGTGTGTATTACTTGTTTACAAAGTCACATGTGGTACACAAAGGGTTAATGCAGAATGCAATTAGAGAGCGGGAGAACAACATGGAGAAAGAGGGAGAGACGATAGAGGGTAGTTTTGGGGGGAATGAAGAGGGATAGGAAGACATGTAAGAATAGGGAAATTAAGTATGGAAGAGAACGGGAGATGATATGGAAAGGAAAACGAAAAGAGGGAGAATACAGGGAGAGAGTGGAAGAGAGAGAGAGAGAGAGAGAGAGAGAGAGAGAGAGAGAGAGAGAGTGGGGGGGGGGAAACGAGCAATAAGTAAGGAAGAACTACTGTATGAAAAAGAAAAAGGAGAAAACAGAGAGAAAGAGAAAGAGAGAGAGAGAGAGAGAGAGAGAGAGAGAGAGAGAGAGAGAGAGAGAGTGGGGTAAGGGGGTGGGGGGTGGGTCAGAGAGAAGAGAGAGAGAGATGGAAGGTACGTACATAGACAGAAATATAGATGGTGGATAAATTGAGGGACAGGGGTACAAGAGATACTTAAGAGGGAAACAGATAAACAGAGAGAGAGAGAGAGAGAGAGAAGGTAAAAACCCTAAAAGCTCCAGAAAACACAGTAACGAAATGCAGAGAAACCCGATGCTTGTTATCTATACGCCTGCTACATTACTAACATAAATAGGGATTACGGCGCTGCCATTTTAGGCTGCACGTTGGAAACTAAACACTGTTCCTCAGCCTGCCCTCCCAAGACACCCCTTTTAAGACGAGGAATTGCTTCGATTTAGTCGCCCTCCCCCATCCCACCCACCCTCATTTACCCCCCCCCCCCTCTCTGCAATCGCTCTCACCGGGTTCTCACCCCCCCCCCCCCCCCCCCTTTCTAAACGGGCAGAAAAAGCGCAGCGGCTGTTTTGTCGTTTGAGCGATGAAACACGTACCTCACATTGCAGTGCGCTATTTGAATCGTGAAAGTACGTACTGGGACGCATAACGAATAATGTGTAGTGATGCTGTGTGTATGAGAGGCAGTGACAAGGTTTACTTCAGTAATGTGTTTTCTATTATGATCTCCATCTTCATCACAGAATAAATCTTAAAGCGTCCCTCAACCTATATTCCGCATTTCTTCCTGCGCTTCATGTTTTATTCCAAAATAAAAATGATGGCATTAATACGTTTCCTAAATATTATCTATCACTGTTACCCTTGAGCATTTGTTTTGTGTATTTAATGGCATTAGATTGGAAATGGATTGTTGATTTATTTTACCGTCTCTCTTTCTTCTTCGTTCAGAACATTCTTCATGTTTATTGTATGTACTTAATATTTCGTTTACACTTGTCTTACTTCTATATTCATTATCTATCTATCTATCTATCTATCTATCTATCTATCTATCTATCTATCTCTTTCTCTACCTATCTATTATTCTTAATATTTTATCAATCTAAAGATGTCTTCCTTACTAAATTTCCAACACTACACATTCAAACCGTGTCTCGATTTTGATCCCGACTAACTCATAGGCTACTTTCTTCCCTACTGCCTTGTACGCGTTATGATTCAGATTAGCTTTTCTCTTTGTATTGTTTATAAACACAACCCTATATTCGAAAAGATGAAATATTACGAAAGTCACGATCGACATCAGATCCACAATCATATCACAACTTTGTTCCCCTCCTTCTTCCCTCCCAGCTGCCGAATACAATTATAACACGTCTCTCCAATCCATCCTCAAAACCGTCCCGATATGTGTATTGGCGCCCTCTCGTGACAACATATTTTCATGTCTGTTTCATGCCTGCGTCATAATCGTTATAATATCCCTCATTAATATATTCCAGTTCGTTGATTGGTTGAAAGGGTGTCACATGACCACAAATAGATGAACTATTTTGGAGGAACAGAGCTCAGACGGAAAAAAGGTACTATTTCGTGACGTCATGTCAAAAATAGTCGCCCAATTCCCTTTATCTTGATATCGATTCATCCCGGGTAAATGCGCGACATGCGATACATTTCTTTCCAGTTGCTTTTTGGCATTTTAGCGGAAAATCATTGGGCACGCTGGGGGAACTCCCGCGGTGTTGCAGCTGAGGCGCAACTTGAATTTCAGTTGATTTGCTCAAGCCACATGAAATAACAAAACATCTGAATCGGGCTCCTGCGTTCGGAGCTTAGAGCATGGGCATTACAGTATACTACAAGGTCCATGGTAAGGATAGAATTAATGAACAAAGAATTATATTAATGAGGGATAAAAAACAAATATTTCAAAATCTTTATTTCATGATCTTTCTGGAATCTATTGGTCCCTTCGGTGAAGTGGAGGGCGTGCAATACAATTTTCCCTCGACTTGCGGTCTCGGGAAAATAGTACCGCACGTCCTCAATTTAACTTCGGTGCAAATAGATTCCAAAAGATCCCTCATGGTCATTAAATATTGTATACTAGTCCACAAATGAATAGTACAGATACCGACACTGTATTACAAACCAATTTTTTTTTTCTTTTCTAAGAGTGCACTGACTATTTACCTGACCGATACTAGGTGAAAATAGCAGAATCATACCACATTAAGGCGGTATGTGCCATGGATGTATTTCGGCATAGGTAAAACGCAATTCTCATTTATGGGGGATTTATCTGGAACACCAACGGTTTACGGTAAGGGGTACTAGAGGTGAAGGTTACCCTGCCCTACTCTGACAAAAGGAAGCAAGTGATAAATCACTCAAATCTGGTTTATTGGTAGTCTTAGATTGTACCCAGCATTCCCTACATACGGCCAAAATCTGGACAAGAAATATTAATCTTGCTGCGAGATATTCAATCTAGCATGATGTGGTGTTGCACTGATGCCAATACAAGTGACAGACACATTTTGCTCATTTACAAGAAAAGTCTCTTTTATTAGTTGCTCCCTTTTGTCAGAGTAGTGTAGTACTGGTCCCGTGATAAATATAGCGCCATTAAATTGTGATCGCATGTTATATTCTTATGTGATTCCAGGATACCAGAAATTAACCCTCTCAATGTGCTCCCATTGTAGACACGGTCAAGGACTGATGACGATGGAACGGGTTGGCAATTATTACCACCCGATATCTTTACCACTTCTAACCCTACAATAACTAATACGATATTAAAAACTTCCTTATTTTGATAATGAGAATTGGTCTAGTTATGGCCTTTGCATTATTTATACAAATAGTACTTTGTAAATACTTGTTTGCATTGAAAAGCTGTTCCGTCTGGATTATACACTTTATCCCTTCCCGTGTCAGATAAGTGGTGCTCTATTTTGTGTACATTCCTGGTGGCTAAAACACACACATGGCACAATAAGAGTTAAACTGCCCCACAGCTTTCAGGAAATGTATAAACTTTTCTCCTGATTGAGCGAATGGAATGTATGAATTGGCAGAATGATTTTTCTGGTTACAGTTTTACTGTTGGATGTTTTTCAGCTGATTTATGACGGTGGCTTCACTCGGTCCCCAGCGCGACGGGAGCCCGTCGATCACCGCGATGGACCGCGATGGATGAGCGCGGGTTGTCGTGCTTAAAGAGAAACCACTCAGCCTGCTCTATATAACATGACAAGGAGTGGTGGATGAAGGGGAGATGAGATTTGATGGAGAAGAAGGAGAAGGAGGAGCAGGAGCAGGAAAAGGAGGAGGAGGAGGAGGAGGAGGAGGAGGAGGAGGAGGAGGAGGAAGAGGATGAGGATAAAGAGGAGAAGGAAGTGGAGGAGGAGGAGCAGGAGGAAGAGGAGGAGGATAAAGAGAAAAAGGAAAAGGAAAAGGATGAGGAGGAGGAGGAGGAGGAGGAGGAGAAGGAGGAGGAGGAGGAGACGAAATACAAGGAGGTGAATGGCAAGATAAAAGAGAAGATGAAGAAGAGCAGAACAAGAAGCAAAATAAAGAAATGAAGGACTACGAGAAGGACAAGGACATAACGAAGGAATAGAAGGAGAGGACAAAGGAGAAGACAAAGAAGAAGAAGAAAAAAGAGGAGAGGAAGACGCAGACAAAATGTAAGAAGAACGAAAACGGAGACGATGAATAAATAGGACGACAAAGGGAGATAGAAAGGAGAAGGATCCGAAGAAGAAGAAGGAAAAGAAGAAGAAGAAGAAGAAGAAGAAGAAGAAGAAGAAGAAGAAGAAGAAGAAGAAGAAGAAGAAGAAGAAGAAGAAGAAGAAGAAGAAGAAGAGAAAAAAGAAGAACAGAGGCAGAGTAAGAGACGGACTATGATTAAGGAATGTTTAGATTAGGACTAATAAACAATTACAAAATGTTTATAATCAAACAAAGCGTACATATTCCTAAAATAGAATTAAAAAGGTTATGACAAACGAGGCATGGAAATTGAGGAGCGAAATAAGTGAAAATAAGAAGGAGAAAATTGATCAGGAGGAGATATAAAAGGATATGCAGTAGTAGATGAAGACATTGCAGAAAAACAAAAAGAAGAAAAATTGAAAGATAAGAAAAAATGATCTGGACAATGCTGGATATGCTGGAATGACAAAATCATTTACAGCGCTGGCTTTTCCTTCGTTTCGAAGGCTTTAACTTACCCTTGGAAACGCGTCTTCAAGTTACTTGATGGTTATTGTTATATTGCTTTAATTTCAACCAGGGGAAGCGTACTGTTACTGCATCGAACTATAATAACAGTCTGTACATTATTGTAATGTTATTACACAGTTACCTTGTGATCCCAGCAAACATTTTCTAGGATGATTCTTCTTACGTACCTCTGATCATTGGGGGTCTGTAAAATGAAATGGTTGATCGTACCTTTAACGTGCGAATTAATTTCTCGAGGCATTGATTATGGTCTGAAGTTGGTGAGCTGGTCAAGACATGGTTGATTAGCGGTATGAGCGCGGTTTGGGATACACGCTCTGCTAATTGACTGACTGAGGACCCCCCAGATGAGCTCTCCGGTCCTCGTCCCAAGATGGCGCTATACTGCTACCATTTACGATTCTCTTTCTGTTGTACGATTTCTTATTCAGACAGATGGCTATGTACTGACATTGTCCTAATAATGACAATAATTACTGTCGAAAGATTTGTAGCCCCGTTTTTTTAGATTGAAGAATGAACCGTTGTTTTTGCAAGTTTACATTTGTCCATGTCATGCATGTCACTCACAATAATCAGGGGGGCGATGAAACATTGCTAGTTGTAACAAAATGGGCAACGACGACTGATGATGGCACTAACAAGAGAAAGAAAAATCGACAAAGACTGTCTTGTTTGATGAATATATGACTGAAACCAGATGGATGGTGAGGAGTAGATATACAACGAATGCGAATGCGAAGAAGAAGAAAATGAATATGGAAATAAGAAAAAAATGGGAAGGAAAGGAAGGTGAAAGTAAAAAGGAAAAATACAAATACATAGAGGAAGCAAAATTCAATAAAATATTATTTCTTGCCTCCTTTTTCAATTTTCCTTTTATCTCTATCTAAAATCTCAATTGGAACGATAGTTACAGAAACATCCCCTAAAAGTATACAAAGTATAATCATCGTGAAAAGAGATGTTGTCAGAAGAGAGATGTTACTACAATCATCTAATAACTAAACAAAGTCTATAACGACATTAAAATAAAGTGTCTCGGGTTGTGTTGTGCTACACTTTAAAGAAATGATTTTCAATGACATCTTGAGTTATGATAAGGAGACATCATGACAGCAAATTAACCTGTCGGTTTGCTTTGAGTGGTGCACTATTTACGGGGGTTATATCCGCTACAGCTCCTTGAGATAATTTGACAGATACTCTCTCTCTGTCGATGACATGATGTCAGTCGAAGAGCTAATTATCGAAAAATTGGGACAAGTTCTGGGACAAGTCCTAACACTTCTAGGAAAATGGGGGAGCGGTAGAGGGAGAGACAGAGAGAGAGAGAGAGAGAGAGAGAGAGAGAGAGAGAGGGGGGGGGGGTTAAAGGAGAAGGTAGAGAGAAAGAAAGAGAGACAGACAGATAGAAAGAGAGATGACAAAGACAAGAGAGAGAGAGAGAGAGAAGAGAGAGAGAGAGAGAGAGAAGAAAAGAAAGAGATAGAAGGAGGAGAGAGATGATAGAGGGTAGAGATGAAGCAGATCGACAGAGAAAGAAAGAAAGAGAATTTACGATGTATAGAGAAAAGGGGAAATATATTGCGGAGTGACCTATTATTTCTTCATCTGGTCTTGTCAGATTTACGAGCGTTGTCTTGGAGCCGACGCTTCAAATCCATAACTTTGAAAAAAAAAATAGACAAAGATGGCAGAAGAAAACGTGATACGACAACAAAGATGTGTCTTTTTTCGTGTTTTTTTTTCTCAAAAAGCTGAACAAATAAAGGGAAAGAGAAAAATAACAACCAGACCAAACAAAAAAGAAAATACAGCAGCCGTACTTTTCCAATAAAGTGAAACCTATTTCAGTGACCACTTTTCGTAGAACGACCTGTCTATAAAGGCGACATTCTGTTTCCCTGTAAAAACAATCGCATTAAAACCTGAATTTTACCAATCTTTTACATGAACATTGTATTCCTTGCCTCTATTGAGCGACTTTTAAAAAGTGATACCTGCTTAGCGACCACCTGTCTACAGAATAACACAATATGATTTATAGGGTCTTATTTTTCTCCCTCCCTCTCAACCGGTGTTTCCCAATGAAACAATGTATCAAGGCAATATGTTTTGATAAAAACCAGAAACCCGGTTTCAAAGATATCGTGGGGAGAACGGGCCTTTGCTCATGCAGGCCAACCCTTTGGAATTCTCTGTCCACAGAGTTTGAAAATCCAGACGTCAGTCATTGTCATGTGACCACCTCAAGGGCAACCTAAAGACATACCTGTGTAATGGTGCTTTAATGACATACCAAGTTTATACCTGTATTTTTTTTTTTCTCTCTCTCTTTAATTAGCTCTGAAGCGCTTGAGTATGTGATTAAGATGGAAAGTGCGCTATGTAAACTCTATTGTATTATTATGTTTTATTGTTATTATTGTTATCATATTATTATTATGATTTATTATTTATCATTATTATTATTATTATTATTATTATTATTATTATTATTATTATTATATTATCATTATTATTATTATTGTTATTTATTATTATTATTATTATTATTATTAATATTATTTATTATTATTATTATTATTATTATTATTATTATTATTATTGTTATTATCTGCTTACCGTGTC
>CAVLGW020000564.1:0-5000 GCA_963669155.1 Arbacia lixula
AACGTTTTCTTATATCTCAACACCAATCAGATGATAAAATAGCTTACTACTTCATATTCATGAACCTGTAGGATGACACGCGCCAGGCTAGTACAAGTATACTGGTTATTGTGTACTATACTCGGCGCGCGTTGCACATGCAATACTGCCATCACAAACTTGTGTTGTGATTTTCTCAAACTCTCGAATTCGAACTTCGAAAGCTAAATAGGAAAAAAAACACTCTGCATTTCTATCACATACTCGTGGCCTTGGAAGTCAATAGAAAGCGATCTGTACAGAACATTAAATTACTATTATTGCCAAGGACTGGAATTTGGATGATGACATACTTTGCTACTACAAAAGAGAAAACTACGAGTTGATACATCTACTACTAGCTACGTAAACAACAGGGACTCCAGCACTCATTGCAAGGTATGAATGTAGACAGGAATAGGGCGTTCAGAGGAGCCAGATGCAATCAAGCTCTGCGGATCCAACGTCCTACAGAGACTGATTTTTCGGTCTAGGTATGAAGATGGTAGACTGAAAAATCAGTCTCTGTAGGACGTTGGATCCGCTGAGATTGCATCTGGCTCCTCTGAACGCCCTATCTATGTCCAAAAATGTCATTTCGAAGAATGCCCCGAATGAGACGGTTATTCCTGTCTCGTCGAAAACATGTAATTTTGATCAAAAAATACCCGGAATGAGACGGTTATTCACATCTAATGGGGCCCATTTAGGAATAACCATCTCATTTGAGGCATTCTCCGAAAACTAGCCTAGGAAAATTTTTATTGTATCTCACTCTCTGCCTTAGGAGTCAGGGACTTATCTTTTGGTATTCCAAAAAGTGAACTCTTTATTTAAATGAGCTAGAGATAATTTTTTTTTAATGTAAATGAGTCTACAAAACCCCGTTCATATACACCGCCTATCCGCGAAAAAGGCGCAACATTTGCGGCAATTTTGCCGATGCATTACTGAAAGCTGCGTATGTGAACGGGAATCGCTCAAATGATGCGGTATTTGCCTCCTCCTTTTTTGCGCTTATTTTGTGGCTTTTTCGCGGATCGAGACTTAGTAATAATACCGCAATATTGCGGTAAGCGAATCTTATAAACTGCGTCCGCAAAATAGGCGTAAATGTTGCGCCTTTTGCATCGCGCTCTGGCATGTGGGTCGCTAATCCTACCGCTCGTATGGCTGAGAGGGGCATGTCACCATTGGTTTGGAGAGAGTCCAGCTGTCCGAAACACCGCAACATTACGGCTTTTGGGGGTGTATATGAACGGTGCTTTTGCCGCTCGCTGGAGACTTGCTTACTGATGTGCTTCGGTAATAATAGCAGTATATGGTATATGAACGGGGCTCAAGATGAATTTTTATGTAAATGAGCTAAATCGGTATTTTGAAATGCACTTAAAAAAAAAAAGGATGAGGTTTTCCTTGTTTTTTTTTTTTTGAGCATAAATTATATGTGGTCGCTAACTTCGGCTACCTCATCCCAGTATATCACAAAGTCATCAATGACTATGGAAGGGCAAATGGGCCAAAAGTGTCAAAATTTGATTTAAAAAAATAATTATTACCTCGCTTAGATAGCTGAAGTTATAGCGACCACTTTTGTGTGCAAATAATTTATGCCCCTAAAATCGGCAGGATTACTAAAGATAAAACTGCTCCGAAGCAATTTTATCTCCAGACGCACGCGCCTAAGCCCATGCATTTACGTGCCAAAGTAATTCGCGCATTCAAATCTTTGCATGGGTGATTAATAGTCAGAAAGTGTATATTTTCAGAGCTGTACCAAGGGAATTCCAGAGTGGTATTTTAATCTCAATTTGTGAATTGAAATCTTATCAGGGGTCGGCAGGTTCAAGGCCAGCCTGTACTGCTGGGGACTCAGTACCTAGCTCGCTTGCACATGTGGAGCACCTGAGCAGACTGCCTCGCACATCATCGAACAGTGCCCCACCCTTCGCCCACCTGGCCAACCAAACCCAGACCTTAACAACTTGGACCCTGAACAATTAAGTGGCTGCAAAACTTGAGTGATTACATTCAACCCGCATATATGAGATGAAAATAACGAACTCTCCGACTCTGAGGCTATGTCAAATACTAAACTAAAGCATCTTTTGACTTCGTTGAACTGGAAAGAATTCCTTTTGCTCTGACTCTAAGGCTATGTCATGCTTATTTGATGCAAATACTAAGACTAAAGCATCTTTAATGAGGACTTTCTAGAATTCAAAAGAATTCTTATTGTGACAGCCGCCCGATGTATCCCCACCCTACACCCTCAGGCCAGGGTTACGCGTACCTTAGGACTCTAGGGTCATGTGTACCCTAATCAATGTATGTTTCAATTTTCTTTGAAAATAAAAATATACAAGTTTACCCTCAACAAACCATCTCTATACAGTGTATTATTATGGTTTTTATTCTAAGTTGCTTACATCATAAACCAGTATTTTTTTCTTCACTTCTTAGAGATCTTAGGGGGGGGGGGGGGGGGGGGGCTGTTTTTGCCTCGCCGGGCTATGCGATTTCAAAATAGCCCAGGCTATATAGGGTTAAAAGAATTTTGAAGATTATTCATAGCCTTGGGTTTATTGTCCCAATATTCCTACAGGAGTTTGCGCTGTACATATGCAGAAGACGGTGGGGAAAAGCTAGGCAGCAAATATTATGCAGCCTCGGTAAAGAATGAGTAAAAGGGAACCTCGTGGCATTACACAACCAAAGCTTCATTGTTTTGGTACTGAATTTGAATATCAATCCATCTTGTTGTGGTGTCTCAAATGTTTCTGTAATTAGAGAAAAATGCAATTAAGTAATACATGTACATCGCACGAAACATCAGCTATCTTGATGTTCTGCGCATCTACTGTATTTGTTTTGCACGTCCACTACATCAATACATGTACGTTATAGCGAATTATAGTCCACATACTAAGAATGTTGCTATATGATTGGTCAAGAGTTGATCACATGATAAAGCGTAGTTTTGCCCATCTGATCACCTGGGAAGAAAAGTTTGTTACACTCTAGGTGATAGTACTTTTTTGGTCACGCTGATCTCTTCACTTCTCACAGTCCTAACGCGTGTTCAATATTTTGAGTATGCGTGAAATAAAAGTGCGTTAACTCGGACTATCAATTGACTAAAAGTAGCTCTATAACGCGTCCTAACTCGTGTTCCCCATTGCAGCGGCTCGGGGTTAATTTAGGTAGTGAAGTAAATATTACTTTTGTATGTTTAATTGTCATTTTTGGTATAGATAGTAGGTTTCAGATTTGGAATATAAAGCAAATAAATCAAATTTTGGTTTCAGGCAATGAGACGAACTATCACTTCCTCGGCGATCTGAATGTATACGCTATCTTTCCTCAGCTGCGCTTCGGAAAGATAGCTCCATGTAACATCCAGATCACCTCGGAAGTGATAGTAGTCCCAACATCCTCACCAATGTTGATTATTTGCTTACTATCGCCAGCGGAACGATAGTTACATGTATCGCTTTCATGGTACAATGCTGTACACATTCAGCTTGCGTAGTACGTAGGGCTTTGCTGGCTGTAATCGATTAGACTGTGAGGTGATATCGTTATTGGGTAGAGCTATTGAAATGTGATATTATAGATAATTCCTTAGCAATGTAGAAATCAATTCAGGATCTCAAACTTGTTTTGTATGTTCGATTGAGATGCATCTTTGAGAAAACAGAGTTAAATTTTTGCCCGGTGGTACCCTTTAAGTAATGTAGCCCAAATATTGCTCCGGGAAGTTGGCAGGAAGAACGCAGGCTGAATTGGAGACTATGGATCTGAGGAAGAGCCTCTGTACATGTGTCTTCATCTGGATTGGAGGTCTCCGTTTTTCCATGAAGCTTTTTCTGTCCTGAAAACGGAAGTCTCAAATTGAATTATCTACAACAATGTCACCACTGAGTTTCCAACTTGTCAAGACCAATCCTCCCTCACTCTAGTACCTCGTTTACATCAGGTTTTCTTAGCCCGGTACTATCGTTAGCTCGATATTTTCCTTAGCCCTGTATTATTATTTGAGGTTTTTTACACTGGCATTCTTAGCCCCGTACTATTTGCTTATAAGCCCGGCTAAGGAAATCCATGATGTTCATATTTAAAATAGTCTTTCTCGGTAGCTTCTGAGTATTCATGAGCACATACGTCTTGCACATCTGCTCTTTACCACTCCGCATGAAGGTCACTCGCAAGTCGTGCTTTATCTGATTGGTCACTGCGTTTCTGCCGTGTGAGCTTAGCACCGCTTTCCTTTAGCCCCACGCTGTTTTTGTTTCTGTTTTACACTGGAGCTCTAAGCCCCTGATTTTATGGCTTGGCCCTGCAATTGTGGGGTTAGCCCTGCTTTTTTGCAGGGCCCAATAATCCCATACAATTGGTGAAGCTAGCCCACTTTGGTAAAAACCAATGTGAACAGGTAGTGGTCTAAGCTTAGTTCTTAGCCCTACCGATAGTACGGGGCTAAGGACCCTTTTGCTGGTGTGAAAAGGGGTAGGTACATCAGCCACAGTGTCCTGGTGAAGGGGTGACTGTAGCCCCACCGATTGTACGGGGCTAAGGACCCTTTTGCTGGTGTGAAAAGGGGGTAGGTACATCAGCCACAGTGTCCTGGTGAAGGGGTAACTGTAGCCCCACCGATAGTACGGGGCTAAGGACCCTTTTGCTGGTGTGAAAAGGGGGTAGGTACATCAGCCACAGTGTCCTGGTGAAGGGGTGACTGTAGCCCCACCGATAGTACGGGGCTAAGGACCCTTTTGCTGGTGTGAAAAGGGGGTAGGTACATCAGCCACAGTGTCCTGGTGAAGGGGTGACTGTAGCCCCACCGATAGTATGGGGCTAAGGACCCTTTTGCTGGTGTGAAAAGGGGGTAGGTACATTTACATCAGCCACAGTGTCCTGGTGAAGGGGTGACTGGGTAGACTGGGCAGGGGGAAGGTGAAGGTCGAAGAAGGGCCAATGCCACA
>CAVLGW020000565.1:0-10069 GCA_963669155.1 Arbacia lixula
GATTCATTATCACATATATTGATATTCCCATTATCAAGGTGAATTAGGAATACAAGTTGTCAAAGAAGTAGTAATACATGTTACAGTAGTTATGTAAGAAGTCGTATTAGTTATTTGTAGTCATTGATAGGAATATTTAAATATCGGAATTTACCGTGTATTTAGCAATGAAACATTATGTCATACAAGAGTTTAAGATGAGAAGCAGTAAGTATTAAAGTTTCTTAACATGTCAAAGAATATGGGTACATATTTCGAAAGTAAGATAAGATATTTGTGTATGTCACTCCTACTGATTCGACGTTTCATGCACAATTCTGGCAGTGAACCAGCGACCCCAAGTTTTCTAAGTGACTGTTTGTCAAAACTGATCACTGTTTTCAATGTCAAGCTTCAGGATCAGGACCCAAGCTACCACCCACCAAGACTTGAGGGAAGACTATACTATTTTCTCAGAGGCCGATGACCGGAGAAAAAAAGAGGGAGAGAGAGAGAGAGAGAGAGAGAGAGAGAGAGAG
Source organism: Arbacia lixula (assembly GCA_963669155.1). Lineage (NCBI taxonomy): Eukaryota > Metazoa > Echinodermata > Echinoidea > Arbacioida > Arbaciidae > Arbacia > Arbacia lixula. Next base: position 519 of record CAVLGW020000565.1, read on the forward strand.
AGAGAGAGAGAGAGAGAGAGAGATGAAAGGAGAACGGCGGGTACAAACAAATGCAAAAGCCGATACGAAAATATGGAATATTGCAGCTACAAAGAGGATAAGCGCTTCGGCCGGCTACACAACGTACCGTCCCGGACCCGTTTTAAGCCCTGGTGTTGGTCTGTAGGAGAGAGCCTTTTGGGATGATGTGTCTCTCTCTCTCTCTCTCTCTCTCTCTCTCTCTCTCTCTCTCTCTCTCTCTCTCTCTCTCTCTCTCTCTCTCTCTCTCTCTCTCTCTCTTTCTCTCTCCCTCTTTCTCTTTCTCTCTTCCATCCTCCCCTCCCTCTCTCTATTTTCCCTCGAAATAAGACAGAGCGAGGGAATGAGAGCGAGCGAGCGAGCAAGGCAGACTATTCTAGCCCTGCCCGGCCGGGCCGGACGGGTCGGGACGGGAGGAAAACTCCCGTCGGCTGTTTACGTGAGGGATCCCACGTCATTTCTCACTGCGAACCGGCCCACTGCGGTCGCCGCGATTAAGTCATGAGAATGAATTCCTAGCTTGGAAAAAAAAAAACATTCTTCGGAGCGAGCGAGCGAGCGAGAGGAAGGGAAAATACAAAGACATCCATTTTTCTAATTTTGACATCAGCCCTCTTGCATTCCTAATTACATAAACCTCGTCATGATGAAACGTGAGGGGAGAAATGTGATATAGCGAGGCTTGACAGCGAAGGGGCTCATGATATTAGTTTTGCTTCATCTTTAAAATACACTGGGTAATACAAATATGTCAACATAAAAGGAATTGAAGAGAATATATAAGCCAACATTAAAACAATAATGATTTGTTTTTTAGAAGACACTCAACGTTTCAATACTACAACATAGTGAAAATTAAAATCACATTTAGCATGTGAAAGATGATAAATGTTTACTTCTAGCTACGTATTGATCATGTATATATAAACCTGCCTCCTTGGAGGTCGTTAAGTTATCAAAGTGGAGAAGGGTAAAATTGTGTATTTTCTGCACTGACTCCTGTACGGTTAACCCTTCGTGAGCCAGACAAACTGCTGCTCTATGGAATTTGTGTGTATTGTTGGCGCCAAAATGCAGCGATGGCGCAGAATTGGTTAAAGTAATGTCACATATTTTGTTGGTCGCATCAAATACAGTCCAACCTATCTATCAAGACCCCTGCCCATGTTCCTTATATGTTTTCAATTATTGGAACTTACCATCAATGGTAACTACCATAGCAACAGACAATGGCTCTCACGTTTGCACCTGTTGCCATGGGAATTACCATTGATGATAAGTTAAAATGATTTAAAAATCTGGATGCAACATGGCCCAAGTCTCAAGCGGTCTTTGGAAGAAATGTGGATATTTGTTTTTTTATATACCGATACAAGGTCATAAACACTGCTCTAAAATGATTCAAGCTGAGTGATATTTTAGAAGTAGGTGTCATTTATGGACGGAGGTCTTTGTAGATGGGTAATACCGTATTACATATAAACAGGCTTCTAATGCTGTGAAAGCTGTGAATTAATGTTACATCATCGCTTCATGTCTGATGACGTCACACTAGTGTGGTGGCGTCCAGCAATGACAAACCCGTTGGCTGACTATTTATGCGTACCGACATTAATTGAGCTCGATGGGCGTAACAACTAAATATAACCACTATTGTTTCTATTTACAAGATGCCGCATGCCATTTCAGAGATGAGACGAATAGAGATGAGACGAAGAGAGACAGAGACAGGCATATCATTTAGAGGGGGGGGGGGGGGGGAGAGGGAGAGAGAGAGATAAAGATAAAGGAGGAAGGATGAGACGAATGCGAATAAAAATAAAAGTAAAATTGGCATAAAGTGATATATAGAGAGAAAGAACGGGATGCATAGAAATATGGACAAGAACTGGATAACAACCAAACGAAAAGAACAATCTAAACGAGAGAGGGGAGAGAGTGGGGTTAAGGAGAGGGAAAGTAAGAGAGGGACAGAGAGAAAGGAGGAACAGAGGAGTCAAGTAGAGAGAGAGATAGAGAGAGAGAGGAAGAGATAGAACAGGAAAATGAAAAAAAAAAGAGGAAAAGGAAAGGAGAAGGGGGAGACAGACAGAGAGAGAGGGAGAGGGGGGGAGCAAGAAAAGGAGAGATCAAGAAAAAACATGAAAAGAATAGAGAAAGAGAGAGAGGGACGGGGAGACAGAGAGAGAGAAGGAGAGGGAGAGAAGAGGGCACGATCTCGATGTGACCCCAGTTGCGCTCGGAAATGAGGTCAGCATCGACTGTGGTGTATTAATAAACCCCGACTCTCTCGCGAACACGAGAAAGAATCGTTCTAACCTAGTTTGCCAGAGCCCAAACAAACATGGCCTGAATTTCGACGTTTAAATTTGTTCCCGTAAAAACAGAGAGACGACAAACGGGCGTATTGTCTACCCCTTCCCCAGCTTTCCAGCGTCCCCCCCCCCCCCCCCCCCCTCGATATGAATGAACGTAGGGGTACACGACGCGAAAGGGGGAACCTGTACAATAAATTGTTTACGGCCGTGCGTTACAGAGCTCAGTGAAAAGTACTATTTACCATAATGTACAGGGCATCATTGATTGAACTATGAATAGATATAAGTCCGTTATCAATGGTAAGAAGCCGAGACGGAGTGAACATGGAATCAAGCATTCAACAGAGCCAATCTCTGAACATGACTCATGAAATGTGAACAATAATGAAATGAGGGAAAATGTGCGCATGAATATTTAAGATTATCTTAAATATTTCAGTAGTGCACGGACGGCATCTTGAAATAACAGGGAGTATGGATTACACGTTCTTGATTGATTCGATTATTCGAGATACTTTTTGACAAAAATACGCCAATTACCCCTTTGTGTTCCAGATAAACTCCAGCTCTATCATAATTGTGTTAATTACCAGTGCAAAGCGCACACGCGGCACCCAAAGGGTTACCAGTCTAATATTGGATTTTTGATATTGAGATTGTTATTGTGACGATAGTCCCTTGGTACGGGCTTTTATGGTCGATGTGAGCATTTACCGAAAACGGCTACAGTTAAACCAAACTTGGAACTAGACTTGATATTGAGCTTGGTATTGGGCTGGCTCCGTGAAAGCTGGTGCGTTGACGAGGGATTTACAGTCAATGCGAGCTAGTGACGAAAGCACGGCGTTTTCGCTGCTGCTGAATGAAAATATGTGCGCTGTGGATAAACACGAACTCCAAGAATGCGGTCAAACGGGATGAAGAAACATACTCGGAGAGAGAGAGAGAGAGAGAGACGGGGAAGGGTGATACCCCGTCTGGACAAACAAGGGTGAGGGAACGGGGAGGGGGGGAGGGGGAGGGGTGTATGTGTGTGGAGGGGGGCGGAGGGTCGAAGTCGGAAAAAACTATATGTCATATAGCTCTGTAGTGCAATCCTGATAATCATGTGCGTGTGTGCGTGTGTGTGTAGAAGGGAGGGGGCGACATGGTTTATAGGGGAACAGATGATATATAGGGACATAATTATTCAGTAGTGGAAATTGGAGGTGGGGATATAAATTAATTTGGAGTCATGACAAATGTACAAAATATGTGCTAAATACATATTTTTTCAAGTTCAGTTGTGTAGAAAATATATGATTCAATTTTTGTTTGAAGAAATGTATGGTGTGTTTTTCAAATCAATCCAAATGAAGACAAGCAACATGAATTAACCAGATAGGGTATGCTACGCTTCATACATCCTTGATTATGACAAATTGGTCTACTTACTAATACTATCACGAAAATCGGTTTTCCTTGGATTGTATATTCATCTGGTATTGGCTATATTATTCAAACAGGATTGTGCGCGATGACTGAGTCGATCGGGCCCAGTGGTATTTCAAAAAGCAACAAACACCACATTCACTAGCTAATGGCAGAGGATGGAGTGGGAGGAGGGGGGCGCCCCCTCAAAGAAAAGGCAACAACCGTCCTTCCCTACCCCCCCCCCCCCCAAAAAAAAAAATGGTTCCTCATCAATAAAGTTTTCTCTCTGTGTTTCTGAGTTTTACTTTATTCATGTCGCTACTGTCACCAGGGAAATTATTAACGACATTGTTGGAGTACTAACCATGTCGTTTGTACGATCCCTTGCATAGTAAATAAGCAGGGGTGACGAAATGATTGCAGTTATTCGATATTCCTTTTCTTATGAAATATATAGTAATAAAACTGTTTCGGCATTACTTATTATTGATGAACCTGTCTGCAAGCGTGTTGGGTGGATCGTAAGGGTGGGGTGGGTGGAGTGGGGTGTGATGGGTGAGGGTAGGGTTGAACAGTAGCAGCATGCCGAGTTGTGTGTATGCGTGTGTGTGTGTGTGGGGGGGGGGGGGGGCTGTAGGGACACTCTGGATAATCACTGTGGTAAACAATTGGCATGAGTTCATCAAACCCGTGGCCTGACAGTTCACCAGAGTACAGCCCATACTGATGTCATCTCGACACGTTTCCTCGCCTCCGCTTATCAGACCATGGAACCTTCCCTCGTTCTCGACTGGCTCATAATAGTACCCGCTTGCTCAGACAAGAGGACGCAAGTAGTACAATCTTAATTACATCACTATTGCACTATTTTTTTTTAGATTTCAAGCAGCATATCCCACTCCAAACCAAACTTGAAACAGAAAACAATAGTTGTTCGCACATTGATGTCACGCTTATTAACGTCGCGACGTTACGCTAATATAGATGTTGATAACTTTAAATATTCCAGTTTGGTTTTTCAACGTGTAAATTCATTGCAAAATGCCACTCTGTGACAAGGTACCTTTTGTCAACGAAATCAGACAGCATTTGGCACCAAGAAGATGACAATTGCGCCCATTTGTCAATCAGGGGGAGGGTCCAAGACAAATACCGCTCGACTCCCCGAAATATTGAAGTTTATTCTACAAGTCGCGATCGGGCTGTCGGTTTTGGGGGTCTCTCGGCAATACCTTGTCTTGGGTTGGAGGGGTAAAGAAAGACGAAATCTTCTCCCGTGCGGGTGACGACAGAGGTGTTCTGAATTTCGAGAAGTGAGTGCGAAGTTGCGAAAAGACGGCGGAAGGAAAAACAAGTGTCCTTAATCGACGTTCCCGTCCCATGTCTGGGCTACTTAACAGCTTTGATGGTCACGTGACCATGGTGGTAAACAACTCAGAGGACTCAGGTTCAAAACCTACCGTGGCACTTTTCAAAACCAAATGTACGATCCACGTGGCCGCCCTCCAACCACGCAGGGCCCCGGCTTATAAAGGATTACGATTGATCTGGATTGATCACAAGTCCAATCCCTTATCTTTACTGTATTGATATCTATCGCAAGTCTAGTTGCAATCAACCGCAGTTCTTTATGAGACAGTGTTCAGAAATGTACAAAGGTACCGGGGGGGGGGGTACTGTGAAAATTAACTTAAGTTTTGACTTATGTTTGGACTTAACTTCCCTTCGATTCACAACTGTGATTGACTGACTGTGTATTGGTGTAGATGTTGACTTAGCTCGGTTTTCGGCCAGCTGGCTTACTATAGCTAAGACAGTTTAGAACTCAAGTTTCGTTTTTCTTCAGAATATCACCCCTTGTTCTACATGTTCGAGGAGGAAATCAAGAGAAAAAAATCTCTGTCGGACACTCACATGATGATTATGTGTGTGTTATTTAGGGAGGAAAGGGGTGGGTGGGTGGAGGGGGGGGGGGTCTCTCTACTGCAACACTCATTGCGTTACACGTATGACCTTTGTCTGGGCGTATCGTATACCGGATGGAACATTACCATTGATTTTAAAAGCTGCAACTAACGTTATTTGTCAACTGAGCATCTTAATCTAACTGATTAACAAATTTTTGTATACAGCTCACGGTAGCCTTTAGTGTTTCTTCTTGAGCATGTTAATTGTGTTTTTGTCATTTATTTTTTTTTCGAGAAAAGACATGAGAGACGCAAATACATTATTACTTCTTTGTACATCTATTTTTTCTTCACAATCATCGCACTTTATTTCGTTCCGTTCCTGCGTCATGGCCAGATCTTGTTCCCTAATTGAATATTACGTAATAACTCATTAATATCCGATCAACTCATCCTCTTTGTTTTCACTGCGTCGCGCGCGCGTGCGAGGCTGAAAGGATGAGCAGTCAGGGTCTACCCTCGGGGCCAAATGACGGGGAAGCTCCGGCGAGGTATCTGGGTGGGAGAGCGCTGATCTATTATTCACCGGTTCGCGTGCCTATTGTCTTTGTGAGATGAGATGAGCACATGGGTCGTACAATCTCATTACAGCCAGCGAGGGACGTCTTCCCAGCTTTGCATGAAAGATTAATGCGGCCGTATTAGAGGAGCTGCATTAGGAGGTGCGATGGGGTAAGGAAGGTAGGGGAGGGGGTAGAAATGTCTTATAAAATAATGAATGGTGGTGGGAAAGTGTCGGGAGAAAGGAATAAGGAATTAATGACATTTGGAGAGGTGGAAATACACAACAACACTATGAATGTAGGCACATCAAATAAACAAAACACAAACATTCATTTTTTATTGTCACCTTAATGAAATGTTGGTAGAGAAATATTGACAAAACGATCACAAGCTCTAGTTTGTATTGCCTTCACTCACTTCATTCACTCAGATTTTCTGTATCAATAAAAACTCGACGTTATCTTCGACATCTTCTTCGGATATAAAAATACATATTTTATCTACAACTTATATCGTAAGCATGATAACGAAAAGGAGGAGAGGGTGACGAGTGTGCAATGACAGCAATCTGATGAAAAATTATATAAAACAAAAACAAGAAAACACTGGCAAGAGCGAGATCAAGGAGATGAAGAGAAAGGAAACGACGATGAAGCTTGATGACGAAGATAAGGAATAGAAGCAGAGGACAAAGATAAACATAAAAAAAATATAACTAAAGCAACGAGATAAATTGCGACCAAATAATTGAAGAGACATACATACCTTTATTTTTCTTCTTAATCTTCAAACACGGCATAACGAGTGCCCTCTATCGTCAATGATCCAATCCCCACGTGACCATAATCATCCGTATTTTTATCCCTTCGTAATGTACATACATTGGAGGAAGAAATGACCCATGAAAGCAATCATGTTAATAGGGTGACGTTGAAAGCTATTGTGTACATATTCAATGCGTGTGATTGTGTGTGGTGTGTATCATTTCAAAATATGTTTACGATTGTCCTAATTATGAAAACTGCTAGTTGGCATAAAGAAAAATAAGCAAGCTTTTTTCCACTCCCTGACCCCATTTCCAACTGGTGTTGCAATATTTTTAGTGTGCTGTGTTTTATGTCGAGAAGAAAACAACAAAACACGATTGATTTGCTTTCGTGGCGAACATGAAATGAACCTGATATGAGATGAGTTCTCGTTTTTTATAATACTGCTTTAATTTCTGCATGAATATTTCATGACTCCATGCAAGACCACCCTGGATGGGAGACTATTATGTGTGTCCGTTTGATTTTACTTACCCAGACTACCTCGAACTGTATTTTTTTTTAAATAACTGTATGTATCGATCGAATCGTTACACTTATTTGATGCAGCCCAAGCGTGTAAAAACGCATGACATTACCGCCATGCGCATGCTACCCCCCCCTCTCTCTCTCTCTCTCTCTCTCACCCCCCCCCCCCCCTCTCTCTCTCTCTCTCCCTCTCTCTCTCTCTCTCTCTCTCTCTCTCTCTCTCTCTCTCTCTCTCTCTCTCTCTCTATCTATCTATGTCTGTCTCTCGTCCTCCCCTCACTCTCTCTCTCTATTTCTCTTTCTCCCCCCCCCCCTCTCTCTCCCCTCCCCCTCCCTCTGCCTGTCTACCTCTCTTTTATGACATGTCGGTGAAACCTGTAATAATCGTGTGAAATTAAACACCTTTTTGCCGCTTAAAACATCACGATCTAGTACCTCGCTTTGTTGTTATTTCGCCGCGCACATAATTCATCTCGCGCCGTTATTAACGATTATAATCCCATTTTGCTTGACTTGTTTGCACTTTGCCGCAGTGTTTGGCTGGAAAAGGCAACAATATTATCATAAAAGTGATTCATACAGGACTCTATTTTCATAATCGCCGTATTTATTTGGTCATTATGTGATCTAGTTAGTCAATCACAAAGACCTGGGCTCCGTAATGTAAAGGTTTGCGATCAATTGCAAATTTGCAAAACGAATTCTGATTGGTTACTGGTCAGTCTTTTGAACTAAGAGCGCATGTAACGATGGTGTTGATTGGTCATTGCCATTTTCCGATGAATTGCAAACCTTTATGTTACGGGGGCCCTGGTGGGTACATTTTGTGCTTCGGTTTCTCGAAACTCCATGCAAATATCTCAGTAACTGCTTTGTCCACAGCTCCACATTTATGATATTTACTATTTTTGTATCTTACGCCCTATCTAGTATGTTCACTCATTTACCAACAAAAAGTCAAGTTATGTAAATAATTTTAAAAATATAATTGCATATTTTCTTAAATATGTGCATTATATATCTACTTACATTATCCATGTTTACATTTATTCATTCATCTAGCTACTCATTTATCTACCCATCTACATATAAGTACTATATATAAAGAGAAATATATGTTTGCTTAATATCTATGCGTTTCCCCATTTGCATTCACATCTAGTTCTACTTAAACAAGTATCAGATAGATGCTAACTATGAATAATAATATTATGTATTATTTATTTATTCTTAAAATCAATTATATGTGCGTACGTTTCTCGTCCTATACTTCTTCGTCTACAATCACTATAAAGACAAGTGCACAAATACACACACACACACACACACACTATCACTCACTTTTAGGCTCAAACATCCTTTTTGCTGTCGCTTCCTTCATATTCACTCTACGTTACCATGGAAATTATGAATATATTTCCCCCGTTAGGTACAATGACAACCCCTCCCCAACATCGATATGACCTATATTTTTCCCTAAAATCATTGACATTTCGGATCCATCCCAAGGCAAAACATCCCTTCTTCCTAAACTCAACCTAGAATAAAAACCTCTCCCCCGTCTGTATTCATCTAGAAACATCCAATATACTGCCTGTTCTCAAGCCTGTGTTTTCATTCATCATTTAATATCCGCTCCTCTTTCTCTGCTATTCTAGATCAATAAGCTACGGCATGGCGAGGGACCCATATATCAGTAGATGTTGACTTATGCTCATAGTCATATGCATGTATTACGTCTTTATACGTCGGATCTGAAACGGAAGCTCAATAGCATGTATGTGAACAGTGCGTTATAAAAGCGTTCATACTCATTTCCGCAAGAACATCAAATGCGAGGAACTATAATATTTAATAGATAATGAGTGTATTGTACTTCATTGTGACATTCGTGATATATATTAACTTCTTTAATGCCAGACAAAATATTGATTTGCATACATTTTGCATTCCTGCTGCCAATTTGTACAAGGGGCACGCTAAAACCGAATCATTTGTAGTTTGCAAGATACACAATTACTGGGTAAGAGGAATTA
>CAVLGW020000566.1:0-10057 GCA_963669155.1 Arbacia lixula
TATTATGTTTAAGTCAATAATGCATTATAACATACAAAAGAGGGAACATAAAATAATATAATATTAAAAATGAAGAGAAAAAAGAAACACAGACACAGACATGGTGAGAGGGGAGGGATATGAAAGAGGCCAAAGAGTGTATATATATATATGTAATATATATCGAAGAAAAGGGAGATCTACAGAATACGGGACATCGGAAGAGAGAGAAAAAAGATAAGAGAGAGAGAGGGGGAGTGTGTGTGTGTGTGTGTGTGTGTGTGTGTGTGTGTGTGTATGTGTGTGTGTGTGTGTGTGTGTGTGTGTGTGTGTGTGTGTGAGCGAGAGAGAGAGAGAGAGAGAGAGAGAGAGAGAGAGAGAGAGAGAGAGAGAGAGAGGGGGGGGGGGAGAAAGAGAGAGAGGAGGAATGACATATGTACCATGGACCCTTTCGGAGACACACTTGCATCCCTCAAACTTTGAAGGCCCGCGCAGGGCTCAGGATATTGGTTACGGAAATTCTCTCTCAACGATTATCAGCCGGGGTGAAAGGAAAAACCCTGTCCCTTTCTGTTTATCTGACTTCTTACTACATCTCTCGCACTCTTGCACTCTCCCTCTCTCTCTCTCTCTCTCTCTCTCTCTCTCTCTCTCTCTCTCTCTCTCTCTCTCTCTCTTTCTCCCTCTCCCCCTCTCTAAATCTATGTCTCCCCCCCCCCTCTCTCTACTTCCTTGCCATTTCACTCTTTCTCAGTATTTTTCTTTCTGTTTTGCATTTTGCTTTCTCCCTCATTTTAATTTCTTGAATTCCTCCTCTTCTTTTTTTTCCATCTTCTTCTTCTTCTTTACCTTGCATTCGCCCTTCTTCTCTGAGTTCATATTCCTTGCATTATTCCTGTGTTTTCTTGTCCTTCTTGTTCTTCTCCTCTCTTTTCTCCCTTGCTTGTTCACCTCATGCCATCACTTGAGCCACGCTCTCGTGCCAAAACGTAGCTCTTCGCACTGTGTGTCAGTAAGACACCATCGAGGAATGACCTTCGCTCGCTGACGTCATCTATTATGTCGTAACAGCTGCCAAAGATGATTATTCACAAATCTGTGAGAAGACACAGTTCTGTCTTGCAACCTTTTTCTGCGAGTGTAGTGAAAAGGTATTAAGAAAGGCTCAATTTGTCGGGACAACAGCATGTATATCAGCACGTCAATAATACACAAGTATTACTTCAATAAAAGTGCGGAGCAAGGGGCTAAATGAGCCGATATAAATCTACATGTTATTGTCGATACACACATTCAGGTTAATACTTGATTTGTTATTAAAGGGAATATACTGCACTGGGAAGACAAACAGCATTCAAACAGGTGATCGTGAGCAATCTTCTTGCTAATGGTCTTAAAGTCGTGTATTGTCCATTTGAGAAACTTGCTGAAAGTTATTTGCCCTCAAACGATCCACATGTGGAGTAATTAGTGATTAAATCACAAATCCGCAAAATGTTCAGGCCGAACAATTTGAACATTTTGAACATTAATCACTAATTACTCCAAAATTGAGGACAACTAACTTTCAGCAAGTTTCTAAAAAGGCCAATACATGTATACATATACATGAATTTAAGACGATTGGCAAGAAGATTGCTTACGATCACGAGTTTGAAGGCTGTTTGTCTTCCAAGTACAGTATATTCCCTTTAAGCTGCGACTCTCCTTTAACTCTTCAGGCGCCATTGAGTCATGTTTGACACAAGTAATACACATACAAGTAAGTCCCATAGAGCAGCAGTCTTTTGGACAGGAAAGGGTTAATCACAATTATAACCACTGTTGTGCGCACCTACACACATTGGTTTCCGATGACATATGGAATAGAGGTATCATATTCCTCGTCATTTAAGGCCCGGTCACACCGCCAAAACTTTGCTAGAGCGTTCCTGGAGCGGTGAAAAAAATCGTCACTGCTCGTTACCCATGTTACCGTTTACCACCGTTTAACAGAAGTTGGCCCTCGTTCATGCAGGCAACGCCGTATACGCTCGGCCACCATTGATGGTCCCTCCTACCGCTCCGAAGGTCTCGAAATTCGGCCCCCTCTCCCTTCCGTGCAAGGAACGCTCCAACAAAGTTCGGCGGTGTGACCAGGCCTTTAGGTATATTGAGCTCAATATCCACGACTTGGGTTGCACCTCTTGTTATTGATAGTTCACAGTTTGGACAGGTAGTATTACTCTGATCAATCTATTATTGATGTATTTATGTACATACCTATCTTTGTTCCTATCTTTTCATACAGGATGTTCGGGTGGGAAAAGATGATCGAAGTTCAACCGGTTCAATCATTTAGAAATTGCCAATCTTAAACTCAGCATACTTTCGACGTATTCAGCTGTTACTCTAAACCCTGAACCTTAATTGCCTCACCATAACAATGCCATACATGACAGTATAGTATTGAAGATGACATGTACACAACACACATTAAGAACAATTCGAATGTTGGAGATATATCAAGTATGATAATTTTTTGATTAGCAAGACGCATTAGTATGTAGCTGCCTATCCGGTGTGAACTGTTGAAGAAGGGGAGGAGAATTAGGAAGGTGAAGAGGAAAGAAGGAAGAGAAGGAGGGAGTTGGAGAATATCTTCCCCCCCCCTCCCCTTCACCCTTTCCTCCTCCTCCTCCTCAGTCGTCTCTATTTCCTTCTCGCCCCCTCCCCCCCCCCCCTCTCTCTCTCTTTAAATTCAAATTCTAACATTAGCGTAGAATTCAAATAATGATGACAAATTACTTTGAAGTTTGCCTGTAAAGGCTCAGCTCATTTTGTCAAGTGAAAACCAGAAAAGCAGCGAAATATTCTATCCCTTTCAAAATTATACATCATGATTGACTTGACAATGAAATAACCTTGCCTACAGCATCAATCTGATTGAACTGATTGTCACGTTAAAGATTAGGTTGTGGGTGTTAGGGGCGGTGAGTTATTAACGTCTTTGACACGACCCGTCAAAGCATCGGTTTGGAACGTAAAGGTCGATATAAATGTAATACTTTTTCAATATATTTCAATGACTACATTTCTGATGGGATCTCGTGTATAGTATTTTCTTCAATATTCTATGATATTTATACAATGTTATCTCTGCAAAAGGGATTAATAGATCACCTTTAAACTCTGTTTGTGTAATCACGGTGATGCAACTATACGTGCAGTATCAAAATGAAGTGAGTCTACGGTGCTAATTTCTGGTCATTGTTTTTAGCGCGCTAGCAGGAAATCGTGTAATTATTTTGCTCAAAGACTCTTCGAAAAGCGTCGCTTAATATGACAGTGAATCGCCTTTCTTGGATCGAGCTCCCATGAATCAATGAGTCATATCCATCTTCAAATGTCCGTTTTTCTTCTTCATTTTCAGCTAACGTGAAACATGTCAATGGAATCCATTGGTATACTATGATATTCTGGCGGCGAAGTTTTATATAAAGCGCGTCTAACATGTCGAATCAAGAAATAATGATATAGCAGAGAAAAGCTTAATCTAAGATATCTTAGATATGGCCAAAACGTTAAACTAATGATCACAATGGCTTGATAATCATGATATGACTTCAAGCCATATTTTAGAATTATTCAACTAAATATTATGTTCAATCCCCTTCAAAAGTGAAAGCTAGACAGAACTGAACTGTAACTTATTTTGTTTTCTCATCGATACGGATTACTTTAAGTGTAGGATAGAAGTGAGCACCGGTCCTACTATATCTACTAAGCTTCAGTGTCCCGATATCCGTTAAGGGCCCTCTAGGTTATGATAAATAGGGCCTAATATGGGGGGTAGACAATTAACACGAGTAACGGTGTAGGCGAGAGTAGAGTTTGTCAAGCCTAAAATCTAATCAGGAACCTGCCTTATGACCAGATGGGTGTTGGATTGATAGTGGGCTGTTGACCTTTAGTGTTGACATGTACAGGAGCAGGGATCGCATAATTTTAATTATGTCCATGTTAGGTCATTGAAGTTGTCCCTTCTTTTCATTGAATGCCCAGAGTGGGGGAGGGAGGGAGAAATGGGTCGGTGTATGTGTGTATGAGAGAGAGAGAGAGAGAGAGAGAGAGAGAGAGAGAGAGAGAGAGAGAGAGAGAGAGAGAGAGAGAGAGAAGGGGGGAGTGAGTGAGTGGTAGAGAGAGAGATGGAGAGAGATAGAGGAGGGAGGGGGGGGGAGACCGATACAGGGGGAAGAGGAGGTAGAGAGGAGGAAAGAGGCGGAGTAGTCAAGGTAATAGATAAGAGGGGGAGGGAAAAGGGGATGAAGAAAGGGACAGCGGTTGAATTAGGGAGGCAGGGAGGAGAGATGGAGAGAGATAGAGAGGCAGAGAAACAGAGACAGCGAGATGAATAGAGAGGAGGAGAGGATGATAGATGGATCATAACTTTTTTATCATTTGACCATGTTGACGGATTTTCATCAAACCTTCACTAGTATGTTTCTTTTGTTGGTCTGCGTTTATTGAAACTAACATAATTTCAGGGTGAAATATTCCTTTAAACATGTCGTCATTGTACGCAGTGTCTTGCCAGTTATCAAACCACTATGGAATTAATTAGTTGGCGGGAATGATAACGTAACCGCTGATGCATTGTGGGATCACTCTAAGTACAGTTTGGAGAGTGTAAACCCGCGAGATAGAGCTAGCCAGATAAATGTCAATTCAATTAAATAATGTTGCGCTTTTTTAACCTTCTATGTCTGGTAATAACCGAATGTGACAGAATTCCATGTCTACATTATGAAGACTTCGCGCTGCTGCAGACGCAACTGACATAATCAAGGTTCATATGCAGTTGGGGGACTTCCAACCGTTTGCGTTTATGTCATGATATTTGCGAATTTTCTTCCTTGAACCAGAGCTCAACGGTTTTATTCAACAATTGTTGTTATTACTTCTTCATTTAAGAAAACTTACAGCAGTGGTCAATAATATGGGACTGCGATCATGGTAGAACGATTGCCCGTGACCACAGGTTCCATTCTTGTTTAAAGGGAAACGCCACCCTGAGGTTGTTTAAATAAAAACAAAAACATGAAAGAAACTTATGAGTGAACGTTTGACAAAAATCCGAGAAAGGATACAAAATCAACGATCTTTAAATATGTAATTTTTTACCTCACGTATGAGGTGCTCTTCCATTTGTGTGCTGTATGATGCCATAAATTGCTCTTTTTCTGTTTTTGATGGAGGAATGATTTTTTTTTTCATCGAGGTATGTGTGTAAAAAAAAACCTATTTCTTATGACGTATCAAATGCACTGGTAAAATAATGCTTATCGTTTTGAGAAAATCGACATTTTCATAGTAGTAGCACACAGCGTATGGTAGAGTATCTCGCACGCGAAGTCACAAAATCAAAACTTTAAACAATCGTAAAGTTCTTATCCTCTGACAGATTTTCATCAAATTTTAACTAAACATGTTTTTTTTTCATATTTCTGCTTTTATTAAAACCAACTTAATTTTAAAACTAAACTAAACATTTCATTTCAGTATCATGAGATCGAATCGCTTCTCAACGATATGATCGTTTAAACCTTCATGCGCATTGGGTAATAGACACAACGGATTAAATAACACTAGATCGGGACCCAGATCGAGATGACTAGACGGCAGAACGGTAAATGATCCCGTACGTGTCACGTAATCTCTATGATTACCATCTTTAACACAGGTGTATAGAACTGTTGCTATGCCAGGCAGCCACTCCGGCGGGTAGTTACAGCAGGGGTGTGTTGGTTACAGTCTCCATGAATATTTTGTTGTTTATAAGCTGTAACATGTAAGTTGTATACATAAGGAAACTCGTCTGTTTAACGGCGGACGTAAATGTCACGCTGCCCTTCGACACGAGTCCCTCCACCGTAATGATGCAAAGTGACTCGGGCTCTGCTCCCTCATACGACTGACCAGCTCCCGGCGCAGTCCAGTGAGACACCAACTTCCGACTTCCAATTTTCCCCGCTAATAGGCCGGCTGAGTGATTGGCAAAACTTCGCGTGGGCTTCTTTGACTCAAAACGACTATTGATAAGCCTGGCTTTGAGGCTTTATATATTTCTGAACCATCCTGAAAAGGAGAGTCTAATATTAAAAAACTATTTACTGTATCCTTCTCCTCAGTTCTCATTCCCTAAAGGGGGGGGGGGGGGGATATTGAAAATGATTAATCTACTGCAGCCAGACCCTTTTAACCCCTTTATTAGATCGTTTGGGTTAGAAATGTCAAAAGCCTTGAGGTCAGGCTAACTGTTTATAAGCTATCCTATGGAGTAGACATATATTAATCCTTATGTGTCACAGGATATGCTTGGCCCACATTTTCTCTTTTTTTTTCTTCTTTTTTCAATGGGGGGGGGGGGGAGGAAGTCGTTAGAAAGTGACGATGTGTATGATGTAATACTGAGAGATAACCAGACCATGGAGCTCCTTGACTAGACTGAGCTGACAAGGGGTTTTGTAAAGACAACACACCAATATAAACACAAAAAAAAAAAATAATTTAAGCCCCCCCCCCCCCCAAGCAAAATAGAATAACTTTTTATCGAAGAGGTTTTGGGCAAAATGATTTGGCAGGATTGTTCCTTAACCTTTTGACTAACTTCTGTGTGAAAATCACATTAATCCAATCGGTCATACATTCTCATTGGGTTTAAAGATATCGAGAAGTTAGAAAAGTCTCAAAGTTAGGGTGAAAGTTGTCGAGCAACTGTACCAAAAGCTGAATGGTCCTATTGTCCCTGTCCCTAGCTTCTCGATTTTTCTAATTTCTCGATTTTTAAAGTCCAATGTGAATGGCACTATTATTATGATTACAAGGTAGCGTAGCTGGGAAATATTTTACTTAATAATTTCATTTGAAGGCTTCGTAGTCTCTGAGTCAGGCGCTCTGATGGACTGAACGATTGACAATGATTTGTCTCTACAGACTAGATGGTTGACAGTTTTATAATTATCTCATTTTGTTTGATGCGTAGTCGTGACGTGGCTTGTATTTGTGTGGGGTCCATTGATCGGTCGGCAATATGAAGTGGTGATCATGATTAAAACTGACGAATTTAAATAAAAAAATATTAGAGGTAGACTTACACCCTCTCTTGGGATCTAATACCCTTTTTTCATTGGACTTCTTTTTATTTATTAGTGACTTCAAGATTCCCTGATGCCCATCGGCCAGACTCTAACCTAGTTATTGTCCAAAGAGGTATCTGTAAAATATCCATGACCCGACTAACAGCAACTACGACATGCAGAGGACATCCCAGTGGTTGATTCTGAATCATCTCAGACAGTTAGGTTTCCGGAAAGAAAACGGTCATACATGTAAATTCAAATATATCCTCGCCGATGAAAGCCAATGCAGATATTAACCGTCTCTGTGCCATATGCATCACTGCTCACCGCCATAATACACACAAATACCGTAAAGCAGCATTTTCCTGGCAGACAAAGAGTTAAATCATAGTTATAGAAAATAATGTACATCTGCATGTCTTCGATTAAAGTACAAACAACATTGTATTGATGATGATGATAATACGGAAACGGGTAGGTGTTGTCATGTACACATTAATCGATATTATGATGATCTTTTGGATGCACAGACACTTTTGGCGTAGTATGTATATTCAGTATTACGTGTGCACTTTCATTTCGTGTTCAAGTCAGAAATATGATTGCAATACGAGTGAAATGTGACAAGAAAGTCTCATTCGCACCTCGTACGCACGTTTCAACTGCAACTTGCTCGCTTGACATACGAGGGGATTAAGGGACGCGAGGGAACATCCGAGGAGAGAGATTAACTGTGTTTCCTCTGAAAAGTAGGCCTTAAAAGGATCGAAATGAACCTTCTTCTAATTCAGACACCTGTCTAGAAAGATTTGTCCAAATCGAATATCTCGGTTGTTTACATATATGTGGCGCGTGATATTTGTATGAGTATAAAGCATGTATTTCGTGAACAGTCATTTTTTTTCTCTCTCTCTCTCTCTCTCTCTCCCGCGTCATCATTCATTTAACACACGATATCAGTAGGCGTAGTACTAATGGCAAGAGACCTTTTATTATTATAATTATCAAGTGATGCGTATGATTTTTCTTTGCAATAAGAAGTATTTTGTTTCCACAATTGGTTCTTATTCTTGCTATTTTGTTATATACTTGTTAACCATTTTTTTTTATGATTGATAGATAATATACACTAACATGAAATATACATGTAGTACATATTGTTTCTTTAATTTCATTTTTGATTTTGAACAACAGCAGTAGTAGCATCGGTGGTAGTCGTAATAGTAGCAGTAGTAATAGTAGTAGTAGTAGTAGTAGTAGTAGTAGTAGTAGTAGTAGTAGTAGTAGTAGTAGTAGTAATAGTTGTAGTAGTATTAGTAGTAGTAGTAGTAGTAATAGTCGTAGTAGTAGTAATAATAATAATAATAGTAGTAGTAGTAGTAGTAGTAGTAGTAGTAGTAGTAGTAGTAGTAGTAGTAGTAGTAGTAGTAGTAGTAGTAGAAGTAGAAGAAGAAGTAATTGTCAAAGAAGTAGAGTAGTAGTAGTAGTAGTAGTAGTAGTAGTAGTAGTAGTAGTAGTAGTAGTAGTAGTAGTAGTAGTAGGAGCAGCAATAGACGTAGTATTAAAATAGTAGTACATGTAGCAGTATTTTTAGTATTCATCGATATAGTTTGGGTAGAAGCACAGTAGCATTATCATGGATATGATTTACATCATTGATATATTTTTATCATTAAAATAATTTGTATCATTATTTTGTTTCATGATTTGCTGCAGAGCAGCGAAGAGAGGAAAACGGGTCCGAAACTGCCTGCCTCGCTGTTGACGTTCTTTTAACCCTTAGGGTGCTCGATTAATCATTGCTCTATGGGAACCGTGTACATTACTTGTTCAAATATGCATCAATCGCGCAAAAGAAAGAAATGAACTGAGGTTTGATACAACTATCAATGCACAATGGAGCCGGGCTTACGTGCCAGTAATTCTCCAGATTTTAAAGATGATCTCCAATATTCACAATGTATGTGCCAAAACAGCATGTCATCCCACAGTGCCCCGTCCCCTTTTTGGCCTTCTCATTGTTCTGTGAAAATTGTTGAATACTAAGAGTGGTGCCAAGTTTAATCTCTCTCTCTTTCTCTCTCTCTCTCTCTCTCTCTCTCTCTCTCTCTCTCTCTCTCTCTCTTTATCTTTCTCTCTCACGTTCTCTCTCTCTCTCTCTCTCTCTCTCTCTCTCTCTCTCTCTCTCTCCCCCTCTCCCCCTCTCGCCCCTATCTCTCCCTCTGTTTCTCTTTCACTATCTCTTTCTCTTTCACTCTGTCATTCTCTCACTCTCGCCTTCTCTGTCTCTGTATCTCTCTCCCTCCCTCACTCTCCCTCTGTCTTTCAATCTCTCTCTCTCTCTCCCTCTCTCTCTCTCTCTCTCTCTCTCTCTCCCTCTCCCCCTCTCACCCTTATCTCTCCCTCTGTTTCTCTGTGTGTCGTTCTCTCCTTCCGGCTCTCTTTCCTAACTCATACTATCCTATCAATCTGACATTACTCATTCGATTCACTGGATGAACCCCTTACACTCAGACAATGGAATGTACGCACCTGTGTCTAGATGCTTAAAACAGTGGTCAATCTGTTACTATAAGTCACGAGTTGAATATTAAGCAGCTTTCATTGTAATTGTTAATTATTCTTCTTATTAGCATTTAATTCGATTGTCCAATGCGAACTCATTATCAAACTGAACTGGAACGATTATGTCACTCGTATAATCTCAGTATGCACTGGGCAAAACTACTGTATGACGGTTACTGATGTAACGAGACCTAATTATTAAAGGTCCTATGGCATAAAAATGTATGTTAAGTTTATTTGATGCAACTTAATATGTATAATAACAAAATCATTAACTGATCAATGGAATTATGTGTCCTAAATTTTACACTTGATGCTATTATAAGCACTTGCAGGTAGTCATCGCAATATTTAGTTTGTGCATAAATATCCAAGATCCAAGAGCCAATGGC
>CAVLGW020000567.1:0-5000 GCA_963669155.1 Arbacia lixula
TCGGGAGTGAAAAGAGAAAGAGGAATGCGGAGGAGAGAGAGAGAACAGAGAACAATATTAATAAAGGCCACGACACAATGACACGATGTTATCAGACGTGTCAGTCGTCCGACTCTGCGACTGGCTGAATCGCAGAACTTATTCATTGGACTTGTGCAAGTAGGTGACGTCACGTTTTCAATCCAACAGCAGAATGGTGTCGTCTGCGGGAGACAAAATATAAGAGAGTTGGGAAGAGAGAGTGGGGGGGGGGGGTGGTGGAAGAGAAACAGAGGCAGAGAAAAATATAGTGCAAATGTTGCTGAAAAGTATAATTGTGCACGTTTTGCAAATTTCTACATTCCTTTGTTTCACTAATCATCTTCTTTTCGGGATTATTTTGCAGCAATCCGGGATCTAAACCGCGCATTCTCAAGGGATAATGAGGCTTGAACACGATAATGTAACTGACGTCATATAGATTTATTTCCGAGTCAAAATTGTATTCAAATCTATTTAGGCCAGCGTATTAGGCTTTCCGGTAGTCATATGGAAACATTTTGATGAGCAACGTAGATCTAGACTAACTAAATTTATATCAAAATAAAAGGGAAATGAAAGGGGAGAGAAAGTTAGAAGAGATTTTTTAGATAGGGGTTTGTGTGTGTGCGTGTGCGTAAGTGTGTGAGTGTGTGTGTGCGTGCGTGCGTGCCTGCGTGTGTGTGTGAAAAAAAAGTGTGTATATGTGCGTATGTGTGTGTGGGTGTGTGTGTGTGCGTGCGTGTGTGTGTCTGTGTATGTGTGTTGGTGTGTGTGTGCGTGGGTGCGTGCGTGTGCGTGTTGTGAGACAATTTTCTTACGCAAGATTGAAATGTCGAGGTAGTAATGTAACTAGGATTATGTGCTCAACTTTGTGCTATATCTCTCTTTCACTACCCCTCCCCTTCCCACTTTTTGTTTAACTCCTCCACCCATTCTCTCCTTCTCATTCATTTCTACCTTTTCTTGTTTCTACTCCTTACATTAGTTGATTTTTTTTTCTCCCGATAGATCCCCTTCTTCCTACCTAGAGAAAGAAAGAACTATCTACCACACAGGCCCCTCTACTTTCTTTTGCTTGGTCTCTTCCTTCTCTTCCTCTTCCTTTACCTGCAGTTTTTGTATTTTATTATATTCCGCTCACATGTTTATCCCCTTCCCTATCAACCACTTTAATTTCTCGCCTCACCCCCCCCCCCCTCCCTCTCTCTCCCTTTCTCTATACGTTACGCCCCTCCCCCCTCTTCTGTTATACATGTATGTTTCATGTGAGTTGTTCCATTATTATGTATCTGTATTATCTGTATTTACGTGAACGTACTACTGCCTGTATTATGTATCAGCTGATCTGTTTGTTTCATATACGCCCCCCCCCCCACACACACACACACAAACACACACGCAACAACATCCACACCCCCACCCTCCCCCCTATTTTCTGCACCCCTCCCTCTCTCTCTCTCTCTTCCCCCTTTCTACTAACCCCTTCATCCTCTTGACTCCTCCTCGCATAACTCCAGTAATTCTCGATGATGACATAATGAACAAGTGGAACAAACATTTCCTCCAGATAATGGATTCAGCTTCCACTCAGCCTGTTTTCATTTCCACCCCATCTCCACTCACCTCTACCCCTTTCGCCCTTCGCTAATCCCAAAGAAAACGATTTGTTTTATCGATTGCCAGAAAGGTGCAATTGCAATCGATTGGAGATAGAGACAGAGAGAGAATAAAATAAATATAGGAAAGGGAGAGATAAAGAAAAGGAGGGAAAACAAGATAGTGATGAAAAGCCAAAGAGGGAGGTAGAGAAAAGGGGGTGAATATTTGGTGGTATGGGTGAGAGGGGGGTGGGGGCTAAGATGTCGAATACATAAATGTATTTATTGACGTCTTCTTTTGATTTCCTTTTGAATCATGAAATAAATAAGTTTACAGTACAGCTCTCTGGAATGGAAAATTATGGTTTGTTAAAGAGAAAGTCTACCCTGAAGTTAAGTTGGTTGAAATGGAAGCAGAAAAGTAGAAGAAACACTTTAGCAAAGGTTTGACCACGGACCATGGTTTGACAACTAATCCGTCAAAGGATAAGTAAGATATCATCTTTAAAAATTTAAGTTTGTGCCGTCACGTGCGAGGTGCTCTCCCATGATTTATGTTGTAGGCCTATACTATACGATTCCATAAATCTATCTTTTCGGTTAATGAGGAAGAAATGAATATTTTTCTGTTTATAATGAAGGAATTTTTCTTTTTCATACACTAAAAAAAAGTAATACACAACATATGGGAGAGCACCTCGCAGGTGACGTCAGAAAATATTTTTTTTTTTTTAAATTGTGACTTTCTTATTCTTAGACGGATTTTCATCAAACCTTCACTAATGTGTTTCTTTCATGTTTCTGATTTTATCAAAACCACTTTAACTTTAGGGTAGGCGAATAAGAGGGAGCGATAGCGAAGGAAAGACAGTGAGAGTACGATGCTAGAGTGGAGCTTGGAAAAGAAAAAATTGACGAGATGGCGGTGAATGCAAATCGATCAGAAAATAAAATACAAAGAAATAGATACGGTAGACATAACGGCAGATAGGCAGAGGAAGATACAGGAAGTCTCCAGATGGGGGGGGGGGGGGGGGGGAGGGGCGGCAAGGGGTCAATATCATTGACTCCTCGAGGACAGAGACAGATCATCAGGCGTGTCGTCTAATCCTATAAAGATGAATAGAAAGAGAGCTAGAAATGATTGGGGGGGGGGGGGGCGGGGGGTCAAAGACGCAAACTAATCAGGCACGACAGGACATAATTAACGCGTTACATTTGGACAAAGGAGCAACGGAGACAGACTTCTGAAGTCTTAAGAAAATGACTGGGTGGGGTCAACCAGTGAAGGTGGGTGGAGCGTGGAGCGTGTGAGGTGTGTGGGAGAGGGTAAGGGGGGGGGGGGGGTCATCATGTTGGTGGGGTGCTGAATGGGTGTCAGTCAGGTATACGATAATTGGAATCAACGGCGATTGACTTCTGGGTATAAATAACCTCAAACCACCCGATCGATAAAGAAGCGAATACACATTGGTCGATGATTTCAACAAAGCATACATAAGACTGTAGTCTTGATTCCAGTCCGGCAGCTTCTCGAAGGCAAAACGGACAGTCGTAGCTCGAGATGATCAGTCGAGTAAACTAGAACGTTTGAAAGCCAGGTTACGCAATACCCACGAAGTTTCTGACTGAAGCCAAGTGCGTAGTCTGCTAGCACAACCGCAACTGTGACACTTTTCTCTAAACTTGCGTCTGATAAGACTAGCGCTGGACTTGCTAGTTGTGTCTCACTAGCCGAGAAGGCATGTAAAAATTCATTGACGATTCAAACTTGCTGACTGATTAACTCTTACATTACCAGGCCTTGGAATCCACATTGGCTTTCTAAACATCTTAATGCCAAATGTAATGAGAGACCTGACATTACCAGGCTTTGAAAACCTCAATACTACACATCTTCTTGGTGCACAATGCTTGGTAAATAGTGTCACATACACTCAAAACTATTTATAATCGTATAAATCATGCTATATTACGTATACAAACATTGCTTATACAATAGCTACTTTTTCTTATATTGTTAAAAGATCAAATCATGCCTTTTTTATCACACAATATATTTCATGAAAAATATGTCTTCGCTTTCTTTAACTTGTTTTCATTACATTTCGATTTTTATTTACGTCTATTCTGGGAATAGAAGCCCCCGTCTTTTTTTTCTTGTAATCTTGTCTTACTTCCATTGATCGTTTCACGGTGAGATGCCCCGCACAATGAAAACAGAGCGTTTACGAAGATACTAATGATTGACCGATATAACGTAATCCCAGCTTACCACATAAGAGGGGGCAAAAGTTCGCTGATGGGAGGGGGGCGGAGATGGCACCCCTTGTAGCCCCCTTTCGGGCGCTATGTGCCGAGAAGGGAAGTAACATAATATTGCTCAGCTTTCTTAATCGCGTTATATTCCAGAATCATTACATGTGGTATTTATGCTCAAGGTATACACACCAGGGGATATACAAATGCGGCTTAACGTTAGGTAGCAGGGGGAAAATGACATAATTCGCTGATGTCTACTTGAGATACATGGTGCAGGTAAGGTAGGAGCAGCGAAAGGTGAAGCTAAAAAAACAAATTCACTTGTCTGAAAGGCAACTTCAGACCGACGAGTTGAACAACTTTTGAAAATGTTCACCGAGTGATTAGTTAGTAGTTGTGCACGGAAATGAAGGAGGGATAATTTGGGCCGCTGTTGTGGAATTGGGGCGTCGACTTTCCAATTACCTGCCATGATGCTCGGTGAATTGATATCGATAAAGCTAAGCGGCGGTGTCATCACTCCCTGCTATGTGGCCTCGGATCCAGCCTGTTTTCTTTATCGTGCATTGTTGCAATCATAACTATGTCTGAACGCCTAGACTAACTACCATCGTGCTTTCCCTTTCACTTACGCATAGAGTGAAGGCTAGCTTCTTCGTGCAGACTTCGTTGGGAATAGAAGGTAAACAAAATAATAAACAGGCCGCAGGCTGAATGCAAGACTACACTGCACTGATGATAAGTGGGCATCGGCGATTACGTCATCGTGTCTGGACCAGGATTACGCTACCGATATGCTCTCGATGGTTTTAATGAAGCGTAATTTGTTAATCAATTATTGCCCTCTCGACTGTACCCCCCGCAAAGCTCTTACGGCGAAGTGATATCGTCAGTCTTCTTTGATTCATCGGAGGTTAACCACCTCCCCCTCCCCCTTTCCCCTGATACCACCACCACCACCACCACCACCACCACCACACGTCACACCTCTAGTTATGATTCGCTTCAGTCATAGGCCTTGAGCTTGGTCTTGGTCTCAAAACGTAGAATTTGCAACTCCCCCCTTCACCACGCCCCCCCCCCTTTCCCAATCAACGCCGTTCACACACACACACACAC
>OZ022575.1:0-15740 GCA_963669155.1 Arbacia lixula
CAAAGGTAGCTTAACAGAATAAAGCACAGCACTGAAAATGCTTCAAAGGAGGTTAAAGTCCTTCCCTTAGCAGCCGATTTGGTCCTAGTCCCAGTTTTGGCTTTTTTCGAAATGCCACATGCAAGCTAAACAGCAATCCAGTGAAGTTTAACGCTTATACACTTCTTTCCATACTAAAAACAGAAAGGTATATTCTTTTAGCATCAGGACTAATTTAGATACCCACGACGCTAAGCAAAAGCCACGACTGCAGTGCTAAACATTGGACCATCAGCTGCCGCTGGATCCAGTAAAGAAAACAAAGAAGGAGGTAAAATACGTGCCAGCCACCGCGGTTAAACGTATGCCCTAAAGTAAAACTAGACCGGTGTAAAGGGTGGTTAGAATGTTACAAGCCTAGCTATAGTTTTTATGATAGTGGTAGAAAACTTACCTAAAATAAAATAGCTAGCCTATACTTTGACCCCACGAAAACTAGGGCATAAACCAGGATTAGATACCCTGTTATACCTAGAAGTAAACAACCTATAAACACCAGAGAACTACTAACTTAAGGTTTAAAACTCAAAGGACTTGGCGGTTTTCCAAACCTCCCTGGAGGAGCTTGCCGTCGGATCGATAATCCACGCTATACCTTACCGATTCTTGCCTTCACAGCCTGTATACCATCGTCGAAAGTTTACTTCCTAAGAAAGTTAACACAAAGAGCAATCTCTTCACGTCAGATCAAGGTGCAGCTTATGAATCGGGGACAGGTGAGCTACAATGTTAATAAAAACCAGTGAAATAAGGGTTGAAAATATCCTTAAGAAATTGGATTCAGCAGTAAGCCCCAGAAGAGAATGGGGCTGAAGAAAGCTCTGGAATGCGTACACATCGCCCGTCACTCTCGCCTAGCCAAAGGTAAGGGGAGAAAAGTCGTAACATAGTAGGTATACCGGAAGGTGCACCTGGAAAATGTTCCTGTAGTTGAACCACAACAAGAGCTTTTCACGCTCTAGGTTTGAGTGAGACTCTCAACAGGGATAGCTTCGAAAGTCAATAGCACAGACGTCTGGTCTTGTAAACCAGGAGTGAGGGCTAAAATCCCTCTCGAAGCTAAACAGAACTCCCATCATAACCTATACCCCCTCTCTACGCTCGGGGTCCTTGGGTCTGTATTACCTCTTTTCTTATTGGGGGGGGGGGGGGGGGGGGGGGGATTCCTAACTAACTATATATATAATAGAGGGCAAAGGATAGTTTAAATAAAAATCATAGCTTTGGGAGTTATAAATATAAGTTAGAGCCTTATTCCTTTGAATACTGCCTTTAAGGAGACGGGGGTCGAACCCGTAAATAAGAAATCAAAGTTCTTCGTTTTTCCTATTAAACTACTGCTTATGGGTTGTAGCTAAATGAGAAGGCGCTTGGCCGTTAACCAAGAGACAATAGGATAAAAACCTATCCTCCCAGACTAAGATAGCAAAGTGGTTAATGCAAAAGATTTAGGATCTTATACCGTAGGTTCAATTCCTTCTCTTAGTTGTAGTTCCTAAGAATTTAACTTAGGGCTTCTGCTTGCAAAGCAGATATTTTTCTAAACTAGAACCACAAGGGCTTAAGTTAAGCCAAACTGATAGCCTTCAAAGCTTTTAATAAGAATGAAAATTTCTTAGCCCTTGGGCTTTATAGTGTAAGCAACATCGTGGATTGCAAATCCTCAGATACAATTTAAATATTGTTAAAGCCTCAAGATAGCCTGACTTGCACAGACGTTGACTCCGTGTAAAAGAGGTGCTTGACTAACTAGCTATATCTTGTAGTATATATATATATTATAAAGTAGGGTAAGCTAAGTGACAAGCTTTTGGGCTCATACCCCAAAAATGGAAGGATAGAAACCTCCCCCTACTTTCTAGAAGTCGCTGGAGTTTAACCAGCAATTTTGGCCTGACAACCCAAAGTTATTTTTTAACTAGACCTCCTCTTAAATAAGCTTGAAACAAGATGGCTGAGATATAAAGCGGTGGATTGTAAACCCATAAATATAGGTGAAACTCCTTTTCTTGTTATTACTCTATGAGTACATCAGTATATTTGACTTCCAATCAGATGGTCTTGATTAAAATTCAAGATAGAGTATGTGCTAGAATAGCAAAGTGGTTAATGCAGAAGGCCTAAGACCTTCCTATCAAGGGTTCAAATCCTTTTTCTAGTTATATATGGCTTACATATTTGCTTTTTTTGAACTTATTACATTTCTAGTCCCCGTATTATTAGCAGTAGCTTTTTTAACCCTAGTAGAACGAAAGGTCCTAGGCTATATGCAATTTCGCAAGGGCCCTAAAGTAGTTGGGCCTTACGGACTTTTGCAACCTTTCGCTGACGGGTTAAAGCTCTTTATTAAGGAAACACTTAAGCCTTCTTCGGCTTCCCCCTATTTATTTTTTGCTTCCCCTGTTTTATTTTTAACTCTAGCCCTCTTGCTCTGAAAATTTATGCCGGTAACCAGCCCTGCCTTGGACCTTCAGTTATCTTTACTATTGGTTCTAGGTTTGTCCAGATTGTCGGTCTACGCTATATTAGGATCCGGGTGAGCCTCCAAATCTAAGTATTCTTTAATTGGAGCTATACGGGCTGTAGCACAAACAATTTCCTATGAAATAAGATTAGCTCTTATTTTGCTCTCTATAATTCTTCTTGTTAGTTCATTTAAACTAATATACATAGTAAACAGACAGGAATTTTCATGATTTTCAATGTCATGTCTCCCTCTTTTTTATATCTGACTTGTCTCCACACTAGCTGAAACTAATCGAGCCCCATTTGATCTTACGGAGGGAGAATCCGAAATAGTATCTGGCTATAACGTTGAGTACGCTGGAGGACCATTTGCCCTCTTTTTTATTGCCGAATATGCTAAAATTATATTAATGAATTTATTTTCCGTAGTTCTATTTTTGGGTGGACCCTCACCATTTAAAAAAATATTCCCTCTAAATACTATTGTTGTTGGAATAAAGACTACCCTTCTAGTTTTTTTCTTTCTCTGGGTCCGAGCAGCTTACCCTCGATTTCGCTATGACCAATTAATGTTCTTAACCTGAAAGAGATACCTCCCATTCGCAATAGGGGCCTTATGTTTTGTTATTACAGTAATTCTTCTTTTAAACTTGTCTTTACCTATGTTTTAGAGCTTGCTCCTAAAGGTTTAAGGTGTCTAGCTGATAATTAGATTAATAAGGGTTAAACTCCCTTCAAGCTCTATGTATCGGGTAAACCTCATATTCTTATTTACAACAGTTGTACTAGGGACCAATATCGTTATTTTTTCACAAAAATGATTTGTAATTTGAGTTGGACTAGAGTTAAGAACACTTGCTCTTGTTCCGATTTTGATTTCCAACTTTTCTCCACGAAAAGTAGAAGCAACAATAAAGTACTTTCTAATTCAAGCTTTAAGAGCCGCCCTTCTACTAAAAAGAGCTTTAATCCAAGCATGATTAACTGGTTCTTGGTCAGTGGACACCCCCTTAAAAGACTTCTCATTTATTTTAATGGCCATTGCCCTTGCGTTTAAGTTAGGGTTAGCACCATGTCACTTTTGGTTTCCAGATGTTCTCCAAGGGCTACCATTTCTACAAGGTCTTATAGTTGCGTCCTGACAGAAGATAGCCCCTCTTATTATCTTTTTTTGCATATCCCAACTATCTTTTTCATACCTTATTATAACGATTGCACTTATTTCTACCCTGATTGGTGGCTGAGGAGGTCTTAACCAGACTCAGACTCGGAAGATCCTTGCCTTTTCTTCTATTGGAAAAATGGGCTGGATAGTTCTAACTTCTGTTTATTCCCTTAATGCTGCTGTAATTATGATGTTAGTTTATTTAACCATAACAACTTCTATTTTTATGATATTTAACTTATTAAATATTTCAACACTAGGGCACTTAAACTCTGCCACAAGAATGTCTCCTATTAGAGCCCTTATTATAGTGCTCTCTATTTTGTCTCTAGGTGGCTTACCCCCATTAGCAGGGTTTACTATAAAGTTTTATTCCCTACTCTCTTTAATAAATAGAGGATTTATACTATTTTCAATAGTCTTGATAGTTAGTAGCCTACTAAGCTTATTTTTTTATCTTCGAATATCATTTAAAGCTAGATTAATTTTGTTTCCCCAACACATTATGAACATAACTTCTTGACGAAACTCAAGGTCCGTTGCCTCTCTTTCATTAGAAACTTGATTCATTTCAACACTTTTTGTAATAGGAGCATTTTCAACCCCTATAATTTTATCTCTACATATGACCTTATAAAAGTTATAACTCTAGGCTAAAGCCACATTCTAAAAATTAAAGAACTTAATAAAAGAAAAAATTTACAGGTATCAAAGTAAAATAATTTTAACAGTGATCAAGCTCAACAGAAACAGTACCTAAAGGGAAAGGGTGAAATAATATTAATAGCACAACTAAATAAAGGAAAGCCTAATACTTTTACCTTGTGTATAATGGATTAACGACACCAAAGAAAAAAGATTCTATGCTCGAAACTTGGCGAGCTAACCTAGTCTATCTTTTAGAGAATAAACCTACTGTTGCAATAGTAGGCTAAAAGATTAGGTTAGATGTGACATACTAACCGCGCCCAGAGATAGCTAGCTTCCTAAGAAACTGGTCTAAGTCAGGCTTTTGCTTCTAAAATTTTATACGTATATTAACTATAAATTAGTTTCTGTATTTAGATAGTAAAAAGTGAGGACCGTGTGGATAAGCACGCGGCCCAAGATGGAAAACCCCAATCATTTTAGATAAAGACAAAAAACATAATAAATAGTTTAATTAAAACTAAGTAGGCCTAAAAGCAGCCACCTAAGAAAAAAGCGTTAAAGCTTCATTAAGTAAGAAACTAAAAAATTTATGAAAAATTTTCTAACTCTAAACTCAGCTTATTAGGAATTTTTATTTTTAAAAGATATAATGTTAATATGAGTAAGTAACTTCTCACCTGATTTTTAAACAAAATTAACCTTGAATAACAAAATATTTATTCTAAAAAAATTATTTTTTATTTTGTCTTCCAACACAGGAGAGAAAAAATGAAGTAAAAAAATAAGAAGGAACTCGGCAAATATTAGTTTCGCCTGTTTACCAAAAACATCGCCCCCCGATCACTTTATTTATATGGGGGGTCCTGCCTGCCCAGTGACTATTAGTTAAACGGCCGCGGTATCTTGACCGTGCGAAGGTAGCATAATCACTTGTCTCCTAAATAGAGACTAGTATGAATGGCAAGACGGAGCTTAACTGTCTCCTTTTTTTTCTCATAAATTCACTTTCCCGTGAAGAGGCGGGAATTTGCTCGCTAGACGAGAAGACCCTGTCGAGCTTAAAGAAGTTCTTAGGTTAAAATTTACCCTAACATCTTACTAATTAATATAACTATAAGAGTTAAGATTTTTAGTCCCAAGGATACTTTTGGTTGGGGCAACCACGGAGAAAATAAATCCTCCGTTTACTATATTCAAAATGTTTAATAATAAGAAGTACACTTCTATAATAAATAAAATTTAATATGTGACCCGCTTATTTAGGCGATTAAAGGAATAAGTTACCGCAGGGATAACAGCGTTATCTTTTTTGAGAGTTCACATTGACAAAAAGGTTTGCGACCTCGATGTTGGATCGGGACATCCTAAGAGTGCAGAAGCTTTTAAGGGTTGGTCTGTTCGACCATTAAAGTCCTACGTGATCTGAGTTCAGACCGGCGAGAGCCAGGTCAGTTTCTATCTACGAGAGCTTCTTTCTTAGTACGAAAGGACCAGAAAGAGAATGTCCATGCAAAAAATGTAAACATTAACAAATTAAGAACATGCAACTAAGACGATGATTATTTTCTACAAACCATAAGGATATTGGAACTCTTTATCTTATCTTTGGAGCTTGAGCAGGCATGGTAGGAACAGCCATGAGAGTTATTATTCGAGCCGAACTTGCTCAACCCGGTTCTCTGCTTCAAGATGACCAAATTTACAATGTAGTAGTTACTGCTCATGCCCTCGTAATGATTTTTTTCATGGTAATGCCAATTATGATCGGGGGATTTGGTAACTGATTAATCCCCCTAATGATTGGTGCCCCCGATATGGCTTTCCCTCGAATGAACAATATGAGCTTTTGATTAGTTCCTCCTTCTTTTATTCTACTATTAGCTTCTGCCGGGGTAGAAAGAGGAGCAGGAACAGGGTGAACCATTTATCCTCCCCTATCAAGTAAAATAGCACATGCGGGTGGATCTGTAGATCTTGCGATCTTCTCTTTACACTTAGCCGGTGCCTCTTCCATCTTGGCCTCAATAAATTTTATAACTACTATTATAAATATGCGAACGCCAGGGGTCTCTTTTGACCGTTTGCCCCTTTTTGTGTGATCCGTATTCATAACAGCTTTTCTTTTGTTATTATCTCTACCAGTTCTAGCAGGGGCTATAACTATGTTATTAACAGACCGAAATATTAAAACCACCTTTTTTGACCCAGCAGGTGGAGGAGACCCTATTTTATTTCAACATCTATTTTGATTCTTTGGACACCCTGAAGTATATATTTTAATCCTTCCTGGCTTTGGAATGATTTCCCACGTAATAGCTCATTATGCTGGGAAGAGAGAACCATTTGGATATCTAGGAATGGTGTATGCTATGATTGCAATTGGAGTACTAGGATTCCTAGTTTGAGCCCACCACATGTTTACTGTCGGAATGGACGTAGATACCCGAGCCTATTTTACAGCAGCAACTATGATTATAGCTGTCCCTACCGGGATTAAGGTATTTAGCTGAATGGCAACCCTCCAAGGGTCTAATTTACAGTGGGAGACCCCTCTTTTATGAGCACTTGGATTTGTTTTTCTCTTTACACTAGGGGGATTAACAGGTATTGTATTAGCTAACTCCTCTATAGACGTGGTACTACACGATACCTACTATGTAGTTGCCCACTTCCACTATGTTCTTTCAATGGGAGCAGTCTTCGCTATTTTTGCTGGCTTTACTCACTGATTTCCACTATTCTCCGGATACAGCTTCCACCCACTTTGAAGTAAGGTACAATTTTTTATTATGTTCATTGGAGTTAATCTAACCTTTTTCCCCCAACACTTTTTAGGCCTCGCAGGAATGCCTCGTCGATACTCTGACTACCCAGATGCCTACACCTTATGAAATACAATTTCATCTATTGGCTCTACTATTTCGCTCGTTGGAATTCTATTCTTTCTCTTTTTAATCTGAGAAGCCTTTGCCTCCCAACGAGAAGGAATTTCTCCAGAATTCTCTCACGCATCACTAGAGTGGCAATATGCCTCTTTTCCCCCTTCGCACCATACCTTTGATGAAACACCTTCAACCGTTATTTTTATAAAGTAAAAAATAATTAGAGAGTTAGTTTAATTAGAACCCCTGATTTCGGCTCAGGAGGATTTGGTTTAATTCCAAAACTCTTAAGATTGCCCTATTAATAGTTATTCTTTCAATATTTTATTTGGGTTTACTAGGTATTCTACTAAAACGATTGCACTTTTTATCAATCTTATTGTGTTTAGAGCTATTGCTAATATCTCTATTTATAGGAATAGCCCTATGAAATGTTAGATCAGGAAACTTTCAAAAAACTTCTTTTAACTTATTACTCTTGACAATATCCGCCTGCGAAGCAAGAATAGGCCTCTCTTTAATGGTAGCTTTGTCTCGAACACACTCGTCTGACCTCGTAGTTAAGTTAAAACTTTTACAATATTAATGGCAACTTGAGCACAAATAGGACTACAAGATGCATCCTCCCCTTTAATGGAGGAGCTTATATATTTTCATGATTATGCGCTTATTGTACTTACCCTAATTACAGTCTTAGTTTTCTATGGATTGGCATCTCTCCTCATATCCTCAAAAACTAACCGATTCTTTCTTGAAGGACAAGAACTAGAGACAATTTGAACTGTTGTTCCAGCTATAATTCTAGTCTTCATCGCTTTGCCTTCTCTCCAACTTCTTTACTTAATGGACGAGATAAAAGATCCTTTCCTTACTATAAAGGCAATAGGCCATCAATGATATT
Source organism: Arbacia lixula (assembly GCA_963669155.1). NCBI lineage: Eukaryota > Metazoa > Echinodermata > Echinoidea > Arbacioida > Arbaciidae > Arbacia > Arbacia lixula. The sequence goes on from OZ022575.1 coordinate 8,105, forward strand.
GAAGCTACGAATATACAGACTACAAAGACCTGGAGTTCGATTCTTATATGGTTCCAACTTCTGATATAAGACTAGGAAACCCTCGACTATTGGAAGTTGATAACCGCCTTATCCTGCCTATGCAAAATCCAGTACGTATTCTTGTATCTTCAGCAGATGTTTTACACTCTTGGGCAGTCCCCTCAATGGGTGTGAAGATGGATGCGGTTCCGGGACGCCTAAATCAGACAACATTCTTTGCTTCTCGAACTGGCCTCTTTTATGGACAATGCTCAGAAATCTGCGGTGCCAACCACAGATTTATGCCTATTGTAGTAGAGTCTGTTCCATTTAAAACTTTCGAAAACTGGGTCGCCCAATATTTAGAAGAATAGCTAGCCTTAGTTAGCTTATTTAAAAGCTTTAAACTCTTAATTTAAAAGAAGATAGTTAAACCCTATTACTAAGGAGTGCCTCAACTAGAATTTACATGATGAATAATTAAATTTTTTATTGTTTGAACTGCAGTAATTTTTACTTTATTGATAGTTTTATCTATCCCCAAACTATCAACACCTACAACTCTATCCAAGCAGCTTGATATAAATAAGAGCCACGTGACATGACAATGATCTTAAATGCAAGAATCTTTGGTCAATTCTTTCCAGACACCCTGTTTTTTATTCCTATGAAAGTGCTTTCTGTGGCACTTGCCTTATCTTGACTATTATTTATTTATCCAACAAATTGGGCCCCCTCTCGGTTTCAGTCTGTGTGAGTAGGCTTTCAGGAGTCCGTTCTAGAGATGATTTTTCAGAAAACTAGGCCCAAAACCGCGCCATGGGCTGGAATGATAACAAGTGTATTCATTTTTATCTTTTCCGTTAATGTTTTAGGGCTACTACCCTATGCTTTTACCTCAACTAGACACATATCTTTAACCTATAGACTAGGTTTTCCACTATGAATGGCAGTAAAAATCTTAGGATTTTATCTTGCTTTTAACAGACGACTAAGACATCTAGTACCCCAAGGAACCCCAACCCCGCTAATTCCTCTGATGGTATGAATTGAAACGGTAAGCCTATTTGCTCAACCCATTGCGCTCGGACTACGGCTAGCCGCCAATTTGACAGCTGGACACCTGTTAATATTTTTGTTGTCTACTGCTTTTTGGCTTCTTTCCTCTAATTTACTTATAAGAATCCCTCTATTCGTTATTTTTGTTTTATTATTTATTTTAGAAATTGGGGTAGCATGTATTCAAGCTTACGTTTTTACTGCACTAGTACACTTTTACCTGCAGCAAAATATATAAAAGTTAAAACTATGGCTCATCAACACCCTTACCACCTAGTAGATCAAAGACCATGACCTTTAACAGGGGCTATCAGCGGTCTAATGATGACTTCAGGATTAGTTTTATGATTTCATACTAAAAGCACCTTATTATTAGCTCTAGGATTTGTTCTTCTTATAACAACCATGATAAACTGATGACGAGATATAGTACGAGAGGCCACCTTTCAAGGTGCTCATACAGCCGTAGTAGAAAAAGGACTGCGGTATGGGATGATTCTCTTTATAACTTCTGAAGTTTGTTTTTTCTTTGCTTTTTTCTGGGCTTTCTTTCACAGTAGCTTGGCCCCCGCCGTTGAGATAGGGGTATCTTGGCCCCCTACAGGAATTACAGCTATAAATCCCTTTTTGGTTCCTCTTCTTAATACAGCAGTACTATTATCCTCCGGAGTTACAATTACTTGATCACACCATAGAATTCTAGCAGGAAATCGGACAGAAGCAGTCCAAGCTTTATTCTTAACTGTTGCCCTAGGGATTTATTTTACTATACTTCAAGCATGAGAATATTATAACTCTCCTTTTACCATAGCAGATAGTGTCTACGGCTCTACTTTCTTCGTAGCGACAGGATTTCATGGCCTTCACGTTATTATAGGAACAACATTTCTCTTAGTCTGCCTTTTTCGACTTATTAAATTCCATTTCTCAGCTCATCACCACTTTGGATTTGAGGCAGCTGCTTGATATTGGCACTTCGTGGACGTAGTGTGGCTTTTTCTCTATATATGCATATATTGATGAGGCTCCTAAAGAGAAAGGAGGAATTGAACCTCCATCAAACGGTTTCAAACCGCACGCATTACTATCTGCCACTTCTCCTAATTATATATAAGAAATGACCTCAATGACTTTCCTCATAATTATTACAATTATAATAGCATCTATTCTTGGTTTGGCGGCACATATTTTGCCCTCCCGAAAAGCAGATGCCGAGAAGAGCTCCCCTTATGAATGTGGATTTGACCCCTTAAACTCTGCTCGCCTACCCTTTTCTTTTCGATTCTTTCTGGTGGCAATATTATTTTTATTGTTTGATCTGGAAATAGCACTTCTATTTCCCCTCCCAGGAGCTGTTTTAATAACCAACCCAAGAAATCTTATTGTAGCTGCTACTATATTTATGTTTATCCTAACCTTTGGTTTAGTGTTTGAGTGAATAAAAGGCGGATTAGAGTGAGCAGAATAAATCCATATAAAAATGATTACTCTTATATTTATGACTATTGGTATGATTTTAACAAGTTTTATTGTTTCCAAGAAAAACCTTTGGCCTGTTACTATTCTACAAAGTGCTTTTTTGTCTATCGCTGCAATCGCACTTATAAATAAACACTGAATATCTAAGTGACATAATCTTTCATTAATTCTTTCAGTGGACTCTATTGCAACTCCCCTATTAGTATTAAGATGTTGACTAACTCCTTTGGCTTTAATAGCTAGTAAGGGCCACCTAAAAAATTTACCAATAACAAAACAACGAACTTTTATTGTATTAGTTATCATAATAACAACTTCTCTTATAATAACTTTCAGCTCTCTTGAATTAGTTCTATTTTACATTGCCTTCGAGACTACTCTTGTTCCTACTTTAATATTAATTACTCGTTGAGGTGCGCAGATGGAGCGTTTTCAAGCTGGATTATATTTTATATTTTATACCTTATTTGGCTCTCTTCCTCTCCTAATTAGCCTTATTGCTCTTTATTTTTCTAGTAAATCATTATCAATTCCAAACGTAGAGTTAGTATGGTTAACAACTAAAAGTAGAACTTCTCTTACTGTTTGATGACTTTTATCCATACTAGCCTTCTTAGTAAAGATGCCCATATATGGGTTTCATCTATGATTGCCCAAGGCCCATGTAGAAGCCCCTGTAGCAGGCTCTATGATACTGGCAGCAATTTTGCTAAAGTTAGGTGGATACGGATTAATGCGCTTGATTAGTTTGTTCTCAACTACATCACTAAATTTTTCCTCTTTGCCGTTGGTAGTATTTTGTTGTTGAGGCGCTTTAGTAACCAGTATTATATGTATCCGCCAAACAGATCTAAAGGCCTTAATTGCTTACTCATCAGTAGGCCACATGAGTATAGTTGCTGCTGGAGTCTTCTCCCAAACTATCTGAGGAATAAAAGGTGCTTTAATGCTAATGATTGCCCATGGACTAGTCTCCTCAGCGTTATTTGCCCTTGCGAAAACAATGTACGAGCGAAGAGGGACCCGAACCTTAGTAATAACTCGAGGAATGAAGCTTATACTCCCACTGTCTACCTTCTGGTGGTTAATAATGTGTGCTGCAAATCTCGGCCTTCCCCCTACTCCTAACTTAATAGGAGAAATACTTATACTATCCTCCTTGATAGGATGATCTATTTGACTGTTCCCTATTTTAGGAATTACAACTGTGTTTGGAGCCGTATACTCTCTAATGATTTTTCAGGTTTCTCAACAAGGCCCCTCCTCTCATTTTCTGCTAAAAGTCCCTACCTCATTTTCTCGAGAGCACCTACTATTCTTATTACATCTACTGCCTCTTCTACTTATAATACCAACACCTAACTTAGTTTTAATAACATGACTAAAGTAGTTTAGCAAAATATCAGCCTGTGGCACTGAAGACGCTAGTTAAACTCTAGCCTTAAGTCCGAAGTCTATGTGTTTGTCTTAGTCCTGCTAAGTCTAAAGACCTGCGGTTCAACTCCGTAGATGCTTCGATGGTTATAAACCCTTCTACATTACTTGTTTCAATAACTCTCAGTATTATTTTTGTTTTGATAGTAAGGATTCTTTACACTTCTAAGTCATTTGTAGCTCAGCGAAATTTTTTAACTAGCGGTAAAATAGCCTTTTCAGGAGCAAGCTTAAATATAACTTCCAATGGAAGAGCTGTTTACTCTTGGACAAAAGGACCCTTTTCTATAAATATTCTTAAGTTTCTAGCCTTTCTTTCGTTAATAAAATTGTTTTTGTTTGTCGGATTAGAATTTCAGGAAACAAACGTAACTTTCTCTATTTGACTAAAAAATACAGCTGCTAAAGTCTCATTAAGCATTTTATTTGACCACTATTTTATAGTTTTTTTGACCGTTGCATTGGTTGTTACCTGGTCAATAATGGAATTTTCTCATTATTATATGGAAGAAGACCCTAAAAAGAAAGTATTTTTCCTCTTATTAACAATCTTCCTATTAAAAATGTTAATCCTAACTTGCTCTAAAAGACTATTCTTACTGTTTTTAGGATGAGAAGGAGTTGGTTTTTTATCTTTCCTTCTTATAAGATGATGAACCACCCGGAAAGATGCGAGAAGATCAGCTTTAGCTGCAGTATTATACAACCGGATAGGAGATATTGGCCTCATTACTTTCATGGCTTTATCTATCCTCTCCTTCAAATCTTGAAAAATACAAGAGATATTGTTTATTTCATCTAATTATACCTCTTTGACTCCTTATATCTTATTTGGTTTAATACTAGCTGCCGCTGGAAAGTCAGCTCAATTCGGGCTACACCCATGGTTGCCAGCTGCCATGGAAGGCCCCACCCCAGTCTCTGCCCTACTTCACAGTTCTACTATGGTAGTCGCTGGAGTCTTCCTCTTAACTCGAACAAGAAGCTTATTTACTCTAAGACCATTATTTCAAACAGTTATTTTTTTGTTAGGAGGAATAACAGCCCTGTTTGCCGCATCAACCGCTATTGCACAGCACGATATAAAGAAGATAGTTGCTTACTCCACTACAAGACAACTAGGTTTAATGGTAACTTCTATAGGGATAGGACAACCTATATTAGCCTTCTTCCATATCTGTACACATGCCTTTTTCAAGGCCATGTTATTTTTATGTTCGGGAAGTATTATTCATAGCCTTAAAGACGAACAAGACCTACGAAAGATGTCAGGACTAAGTAGTCTCCTACCAGTGACTTCAGCTTGCTTAGCCCTTGGAAGACTAGCTTTAATGGGTACCCCCTTCCTAGCAGGCTTTTATTCGAAGGATCTCATACTAGAAGCAACCGGAGCAAGCCTGTTAAAAACACTGGGCCTTACAATGAGATTGGTAGCAACACTACTCACCGCAGCCTACAGATTTCGCATAGTCTTTTTCTGTTTTTCTTCTAGCCCATCAACAAACGCTCTTTCGCCAATAGGAGAAGAGAAAGTTAAATTAGGAAAAGCTTTAATGCGACTCTCTCTAGGGACCGTTCTTAGTGGGTGGTTTTTTGCTAACTTTGTATTTTTGGCCCCTTCGTTTAAAGTAAATGCAATTGTAAAGGCATTTCCCTTAATAGTGACAATTCTTGGGACCGCTCTCCTATTCATATTTTTAACATTTCTTTCTACCATAGTATTTAACTATACCTCATATAAAGCTTTATCAGCACAATGATTCTTTGTTAAAATAACCCACCCTATTATCTTGTTATCTTCCTTCTTTTCTTCTCTATTTCTCATAAACCGTTCACTAGATCGAGGATGACAAGAAAAAGTAGGCCCACAAGGGGTTTCAAGGACCTCCATGAGTATATCCAAGACCTATCAAATTACCCAAAACGGGCTAATAAAGAAATACATTTTTTCTTCAATCATAACTCTAATACTTATATTAGTTGGGGTTGTAATTTTTTTGTAAATTTAGATAGCCTGAACTATTTTGTTCTCTGCCCCCCGAGAAATTATCAAAGCTCCAACAAGAACTATAAATAATATAAATACCCCTAATACTACTAAGACTCTTCCGTCTTTATAAAATATTCTTCTCCCCAAAACCCCTTCATTCCTTATGATGGTTGAGGAACATTTTCTAGTTTCATTTAAATTATCGAAAGACAGGAATACCCAGGAGGAAAAGAATGCGGACAACCCAATAACTTCTCTAATATTTCTTACCGAGGGAAAACGCTCTGCAGATATCGCACTAGAATAAGCAAACACTACAAGCATTCCTCCCATATAAACAAGCAATAGCACTAAAGCTATAAAGCTTCCTCCTATAAGACTTAAAGAGATACAGCCAGAAATTGAGACTACTACCAAACCAAGTGCTGAGTAGTATGGAGACAAACTGTAGAAAACCAGAGTTCTTCCAACCAATAAACAAACTAAGGAAAGATAAATAATCATTATTTATATATAAATAACTTATGGCAGGCCCATTACGAAAGGAACACCCAATTCTACGAATACTGAAAAAAACGTTTGTTGACCTCCCTTTGCCCTCTAATCTCTCAATGTGATGAAATTTTGGGTCTCTTCTAGGTCTTTGTCTTATAATCCAATTGATAACCGGAATTTTTTTAGCTATGCACTATACCGCAGATATTAACTTAGCTTTTTCTTCTGTTAGACACATATGCCGAGACGTTAAATATGGATGACTCTTACGAAATGTGCATGCTAATTGCGCCTCTCTATTTTTTATCTGCATGTATTGTCACATAGGACGAGGATTATACTATGGTTCTTACAAAAAGATAGAAACTTGAAACGTCGGGGTAATTTTGTTTTTGCTGACAATACTTACTGCGTTTATGGGATATGTTCTTGTATGAGGACAAATGTCATTTTGAGCAGCGACTGTAATTACTAATTTGGTTTCAGCTATTCCATATATTGGAGTAACCATAGTCCAATGACTATGGGGAGGTTTCTCAGTTGACAAAGCAACCCTAACCCGATTCTTTGCTTTTCACTTCTTATTTCCCTTCATTATAGCTGCTCTTTCCATTATCCATCTTGTATTTTTACATAATAGAGGAGCCAAAAACCCAGTGGGTATAAAAAGTAACTATGATAAGGCTCCATTTCACTTTTACTATACAACCAAGGATACCGTTGGCTTTATACTTTTGTTTGTTGCGCTATTTAGCCTAGCCCTGCTCTTCCCTGGAGCGCTAAAAGACCCAGAGAACTTCATACCCGCCAATCCTCTAGTTACTCCCCCACACATTCAGCCAGAATGATATTTTTTGTTCGCTTACGCTATACTGCGATCTATTCCTAAAAAGTTAGGTGGTGTAATAGCACTAGTTGCCGCTATACTTGTTCTATTCTTAATGCCTCTACTGAAAACATCTAAGATAGAGTCAAAATCATTTCGTCCTCTGTCTCAGATCGCTTTCTGAACTTTAGTTTCTACCTTCTTAGTCTTAACGTGGATTGGGAGCCAACCAGTAGAGTACCCTTATGTATTTATCGGACAAGTAGCCTCCGCAATATACTTTGCCCTTTTCATATTTATTTTCCCTGTAATATCCTCAATCGAAAAAAAGGTTATATTCAGGTAACACCTTG